>BQNB010003810.1:5489-109398 GCA_026074375.1 Tanacetum coccineum
GAGGATGATGGAGGAAGCAAGAGCGAGAATGAAGGGTTTTTTGTTGCAAAGACAAAGAAGCCAGCAAAAATGAAAAAGAAAACATAAGCTTCCAATTCAAAAGAAAAGAAATTGAGAAAGAATGAAAGTGAAGAAGAAGATTACACAGAACCAGAGGAAGAAGAGGAGAAAGAAAGTTAAAAAGGAAAAAGCAAAATAACATCAAAAACCATCAAAGACGATGACATACCTGACTTTTTTTGGGTAAAAAGGAATCAATACCCTGGTAAAATGCATTACACTAAAAAAGCGTTGAAGTACAACGGATGAGGGTGAAATCCCTCATCACGGCCCGTTCGCGGGATATCAAACTAATACACCAGATTGCATTGAACATGATCCGGGAGGTTACTACTCAAGAAGTTAAGCAAGCTATGTTCTCCATGGGTGATGATAAATCGCCCGGTCCCGATGGTTATACGGTTGCTTTTTTCAAAGAGGCTTGGGAGATCGTAGCTACTGATGTCACGAATGCGGTTCGTGGATTTTTTACTAATGGTAAACTCTTAAAAGAGCTTAATCATACTATCATTGCACTTATTTCTAAAATTCAGTCCCCGTTACGTGTAAATGATTATCGGCCCATATCTTGTTGTAATGTGTTGTTTAAGTGCATTAGTAAGATTCTTGCTAATCGGATTAAACATTCCTTGGAGTATCTTGTTAGTCCTAACCAATCAGCGTTTGTTCCGGATAGAAGCATTTTGGATAAGTCTATAAAAAAATCTTGTTTATTCTCTCCCCTCTAGGGGCGATTTCCGGCCCCCCTCCTCCCTTTTTTCCGGCTAAAATAATCCTAGATCCGCCTCTCTATTCAGGCCTTTTGTAATCATTCTTTTTGTCTTTTAACTCGCATATGATTTCTTTGATCTCCTATGTGTTTTAAATTCAGGGAAGTGGTTTATGAGGTGTCTAAATATGCAATCGGATTTAGGATGTTGTTTCTTTTCTTTTCATGAGGGTGGGGGTCGGTTTGATTCACTTCCTATTTAAATCGCCTCTAGATCTATCAACCGATTCATTAAACCCTAATTTTTTAGGGTTGCGATCATGATTATTTATTTGGATCGATTGATTATTACAACCGAAATCATAACCCTCTTTTTTAGGGTTTTGACTTATTGTTTATTCTCATGGATTTCGTGTTGTGGTTGTATCCTATGATCATATGCTTAACGAGTTTTTTTTTATCGTATGATCAGACCCTTAATGGCTTCTCGATCTCTTTTAGGGTTCGAACGTTGTTGAGGTTCTGATGGGGTTTGACGGCTAACTAGGGCTTTTACTCCTAGTTGGTGTGATTGGTTGACGATTTGATGCAATCGTTATTGTGGTGTGTCAAAATCAAGAAACCCTAATTTTATTAGGGTTTTAATGTTCTAGGTGATTATTTTACTGATTTCGATTGCTACTGAGCTGATGTGGATCCTCTCAACGTGACGGGAACCCTGTTAGGGTTTCGTTATTGCTTATTGGATCCTGCTGCTACGTTGGGTATATATCTAATCGTTGTGATTAGATTTTGGTACTGGATGGATGATCTCGCTGACTTGAACATGTTTAATCACCATCGCGTGGTGGCGTGATGTTTTCTGGGCTGACATGGGGATGATTTTGGTTATGGGTGGTGGTGATGCTGGTTAGTGGGTTTGGGAGAGGGTGATTGCAACCCTAGTGTTAGGGTGTTGAAGACATGTGCCGATCACGGTTGTGAGCTGTTTTTGGGGCATGCGTGTACTCTACTAAACGTGGGCTTTGTTTCAATGTTTAGTGTATGATGAGGTCTTATAACAAGCACATATGCACTCGGATTTTCAAGATTTTGGTTTTGTAGACCAACGAGTTTACTCGTTATTTTTGTGGCTGTTTGAGACAGGAAGTTAAGTGTTATATCATTACTTGTCTATCAAGGATGGGGTTATTATCTTGGATGCATTGGTGACTGTTAGAGATGGTTGCTACGGATGCATTTGTGATCTATTGATGGTCATTCAGATGCGTCATCATTTCCATGATATAGAAGTTAAGTTGGATTACCTGTTTGTTTCAATGTTTATGATTTATGTTCTAGGTTTTCCTTCTTAGTTAAGTCATAAGAGTGGCATGTCACTCTTGTGTTAGTTGTTGCATAACGTTTGTTGTGGCATTAGTTTGCCCATGTAATGGGCTGTGATGCTAGGACTTCACCTACATCCATTGTACTTTAACGTTTTTTTGGTGTAATATATTTTACCGGGGTATGAATTCCCTTTTACCCAAAAAAAAGCATTTCAGATAACATTTTATTGACCCAAGAGCTTATGCATAACTACCACGAGGTACTCCTAGATGTGCATTTAAAGTGGATATCCAGAAAGCTTATGATACGGTTGATTGGGAATTTGTACGACGGATTCTCCATGGTTTTGGTTTTCATGCTCGGATGGTGTCATGGATTATGGAGTGTGTGTCTACTACATCATACTCTATTTGTATTAATGGTAACTTGCATGGTTACTTCAAAGGTAATAAAGGTCTTCGGCAGGGAGATCCGTTGTCTCCTTATTTATTTACTCTTATTATGGAGGTTCTCACTCTTATGCTCCATAGAAGGGTTTTGGACTCGGGTATTTTTACTTATCACATGTATTGCTCTAGATTGGACTTGATTAACTTGTATTTTGCGGATGATTTATTTCTTTTTACTTATGGAGATGTTCATTCGGCTGGTATAATCAAGGAGGCATTGGACGAGTTCAAAAATGCTTCGGGGTTGACTCCTAGCCTCCCTAAAAGCACAGCATACTTTTGTAATGTGAGTAATCATGTTAAATCTTCTATTCTTAGTGTGCTTCCTTTTGAGGAGGGAAATTTGCCTGTCAAGTATCTTGGGGTTCCTTTGGTCTCGTCGAGACTTAAGATTCGAGATTGTAAGGAGCTTGTTGAAAGAGTTCAGATTCGTATGGAAGATTGGAAGAATAAATCTCTTTCTATTGCAGGTCGTTTACAACTTATTGCTTCTGTCATTGGTTCTATGCACTTTTATTGGGCTTCAGTCTTCATTATTCCGTCGAGTGTCTTGCATGATTGAACAGCTCATGCGGGGATTTCTTTGGTGTCAAGGGAATGTTAAACGGGGTAAAGCTAAAGTTGCTTGGGAGGTGGTGTGTTCGCAGGTTAGATCACTTTAATTCTGCCCTTATGGTCTCTCATGTATGGAAACTTCTCACTTTAAAGGAATCTCTTTGGGTGAAGTGGATCCACAAGTATAAATTGAAGGGGCGTAGTTTTTGGGATATTCCTATGCGTGGCAATATGTCTTGGAGCTAGAGAAAACTTCTTCAACTTCGTCCTTTGGTTCGTGAGTTTTTTGGTCAAAGATTGGAGATGGTTCGCAAACATCTCTTTGGTTTGATCGATGGTGTGATATTGGTCCGCTATGCTACATGATTTCTACACGTGACATGTATAGAGCAGGTCTTACTCCTTTGTCAAAGGTTAAGGACATCATTTATAATGGTAGTTGGAATTGGCCCGTGGTTCTTATTGAGAAATACTCATTCCTTTCTACTTGTTCTGTTCCAATTGTTAATGGCTCTCCTGATGCGATTGTTTGCCGTTCTAATATTGGTGATTTTAAGCATTTTTCGGTGATCCAGGTCTAGTCTTCCATTCGCCCTAGGGACGTGAAGGTGGATTGGCATGGTGTGGTCTGGTTCCAAGCTTGTATTCTGAGACACGCTTTTAATTTGTGGCTAGTCGTTAAGAGGAAGCTTAAAATGCAAGACCGTATTAGTACGTGGGATGGTTCTCCTATGATAGGTACCATTTGTTCTCTTTGTGAAGTGCAGCCGGATTCTCACGAACATCTATTTTTTTATTGCCCTTTTTCACATCGTATTTGGAATCATATAAAGGTGCTAGCTGGAATTAACATTTTAGCTAATGATGTGTACTCCATTATTGATTATTTATTACCTTATGCCGAAAGAAGAACTTCTAGGAGTGTGATTGCCAAGTTGGTGGTTGCGGCTTCTACTTATTTTATATGGCAGGAGCGTAATAGAAGGCTTTTCAAGAATAATAAAAGGACGTCGAATCAGGTTATTGACTGCATTATGTCTTCAGTTCGTCTTAAACTTATGTCATGCAAGTTCAAGAGATCTAGAGATGGAGAGACTATGGCTCGAAAGTGGGATCTTCCTACTTCCATTTTTGTTCTTTGATGTTAGTCATTTGTTGGTGTATGTGTTCCATTGGGTGGTTTTTTCCTATTGGAGTTATTGGTTATGTAGTTTTTTAAGTAGTTGTCGTATGGCATGTTATGCGATTTGGTTGTTCAAGCGTTTGCTTGAGGTTAATGTGACACTCAGTCACATTCCATTGTACTTATTGGATATTTTGGGTTTAATATAATTTACCGGGGTGAGTCCCTTTTACCCAAAAAAAAAATGTTGCCCTAGTTTCACCTCTATATAAATAAGGCTTTGGAAATCACTTTCATTCATCAGATTCTTCTCTTCTTTCTCTCTTGAGTCAATCCTAAGATCTCCACGTAAGGTATTTTTCGTTAAGGTTTCTTTAGTATATCGAGAACACGTTTTTTGATAAATCGTTAGTCTTGGAACTAGCATTCGGGTAGCATCGGTTGACATGTAATGTGGATACACGAGGTTGTTAACTTTAGCGACTTGATTGGTTTCGTGCGTCTCAACGATCACACATACGTGATTACTAACTTCGTTGTTCGATAGCTTATTTTTTGCTAAAAAGGTACCTGTTTCCTTATTTATTTTTATGTTAGTTATATGAACTATGTGATTTTTTTCCGCTGCGTTTACCCGTGTAATATTAAGGTTTTGTATAACCAATTAAAATAGTGGCATCATGAGCCAGTCATATAGTTGTATAACTACATAAAAAAACATGTAAAAACACTTAAAAGCGCATATTTGTGATGTTTTTCTTGCTCTTTATGTGTAATCCCTTTAAGGTATTATTTTTGTGAAAATATAGACTCCTAATAGTCACTAAAAATATGAAGAAAATAATATGTTTCGGGTTTTTACATGATTATACACACTTATTATGTAACTTGGTTTATAATTCGCGTTATTTGGCTTATAATTGTTTATTTACTCGTTTAAATAGATAACCATGTTTTTACGTGCATATAAATCATGGTTCATAAGCTTAATATGCTTTTTATGCATTCTTGTTAATGTGGTAAATTCGTTTTGAGGCTAAAACCTCGATACGCCTTGAATTTGCATGCTTGATTGGTTGTTTTTTAGTGCTGATTGCTTGACTTTCGTTCACTAAAAACTAAGTTCTCAGCTTCCCTAGAGGATTTAGACCACGAAATATTTTTTGGGAGTTCATAACTCTATTACCTAAAACTTTTATGTTTAGTGCAAAAAGCGAAACACTTTTTCCTTGTATGATTGGTCTAAAGTCAGAAATTCTGTTCAATCAGTTTTGCAGATTTCTTGTATATACGAAGTATAATGACCTTTTTGAATCGATTTATCAATGTATGTGTACCACATGTTCTAGGATGATTTCAACTCCATGTTGGAGATCTTATTTTGGTGACTGGCTTGCCAAATTATTTGTCGTGTTTTGGTCGTTTATGTGCATAAATGTTTACTTGTTTAAGTATGATTAATTGTTACCATTTCTAGTAGATCAACTGCATTAATGGTAGAACGTCAAGTTGAATTTTAAACTCTTGTTAAAATTAATTGTTTATTCATATAAACATTGGTATTTATTTTTTAAGAGATTATTTATTGAAAATACTAATATTTTCTAAACTTTAATTGTTTTGTAGATGGCTACTGCCCAGAACATAAATAATTCGACTCTCAGGTCAATTCTCACAAATGGGAAACTTATTGGACCAAACTTTGCTAACTGGCATCGCAACCTAAGAATTGCTCTTAGGTATGAAAAAAATCTAGTTCAATAGGAACAGCCTTTGCAACCAGCCCTTGATCCTGCTACTGCTACTCAAGAGGCTATTTACGCTTATTATGATTTTGTCAATGCTCAACAAGAGGTAGCATGCCTTATGCTTGCAAGTATGTCTCTAGGTCTCCAGAATACCTTGGAAAACTTTGATGCATACGATATGCTCTAAGAACTGAAAACTATGTTCGAGGAACAAGCTAAGCAGGAATTGCTTGAAACAGTTAAAGCATTCCATGCTTGCATACAGAAGGATGGTCAGTCGATGAGCTCAGATCGCTTGAAGATGAAGATCTACTTAGACAATTTAGAGCGCCTTGGTTACCTTATGTCGCATGAACTTGGTGTGAGTCTTGTCAATTATCTCAACAAGGACTATGAGTAGTTCATTTAAAACTACATTATGCATAGCATGGGGAAGACTATAGCTAAGCTACATGCTATGCTCAAGATGACTGAGAAAGGGCTTCCTAAAAGGTTGCAACTACTGTTGTACTTGCTATTAAAGGAGGAAAGATCCAGAAGGGCAAGAACAAACCGCAAGGTGCTAAGGGAAAAAGCAAAGGAAAGACTAAGCTTGCTTATGCTCTGAAACTGAAGATCCATCCGCCACCAAAGAGAGATAATCTGGTAAAGGAATCGATCTGCCATGACTGCAAGGAGGTGGGTCACTGGAGGAATTGTCCTGCCTACCAAGCTAAGTTAAAGAAGAAGAAAAATACTAGCGTGGCTAGTACTTCAAGAATTTTCACTATAGAACTATATGCTTTTCCTAGTAAATCTTGGGTGTATGATACGGGCTGTGATACTCATATCTGTAACATTTCTCAGGGTCTTAGAGAAAGCAGGAAGCTAAAACATTGAGCTTTAAGTATGTACATGGACAATGGAATGCGTGCAGCCGTTAAAGCTATCAGGAGTTTTAATTTAATTATTCCTAGTGGTTTAGTTATTGTGTTAGATAATTTCCATTTTGCACCTACTATTACTAGAGGTGTTGTTTCAATTTATTGTTTGGTTAACAATGGTTATATTCAAAGTTTTACGAATTATGGTATTTCTGTTTCTAAAGATAATGTGTTTTATTTCAATGCAATTCCACGTGATGGTATTTATGAAATTGATATGCATAATCTTTATCCAAATGATTTTTCTATTTATAATGTTAGCAATAAAAGATCTAAAATGCGTTGAACTCTACATATCTATGGCATTGTTTTCTTGGTCATATAAACAAGAAGCGCATTAAAAAGCTTCAACGTGATGGGATCTTGCAACCTACCCACAATGTATCTTTTGACAAATGCAAATCTTGCATATCTGGAAAGATGGCATGTAAGACTTTCCAACATCAAGTGGAAAGAGTTCAAGAACTATTAGGACTTATACAAACTGATGTATGTGGCCCTTTTAGAACTGTGTCAAGAGAAGGTGCTAATTACTTCATAACCTTTACTGATGATTTTAGTCGTTATGGTTATGTTTACTTAATGATTTTAGTCGTTAAGGTTTTCGTATAGCTAGTTAGTTATCAAATACGGCATGTCGCTTTGGTTAGAGGAAGTTTGAGCTACGGCTTGAGATAAATATGGCACTCCTGCCATATTTCATTGTACTAAACTTGTTATGTGATTAATACATTTACCGGGGTAACCCTTTACCCAAAAAAGAAATATTTAAGGTTTTTCAAAATGAAGTTGAAAATCAACTCAGCAAGAAAATAAAAGCTATTCGATCAAACAGAGGAGGCGAATACTTGAGTCATGAGTTTGTTAATTATATGAAAAGTTATGGTATCCTATCTCAACTTACTCCACCTTATACACCACAACATAACGGGGTGTCTCAAAGGAGGAATCGAACTTTACTTGATATGGTTCGATCTATGATGAATCTGACAACTCTACTAAAGCCCTTTTAGGGATATGCTCTAGAGTCTGCTGCTCGTATACTTAACATGGTTCCAACCAAGAAGGTTGAAAGGACACCATATGAAGTATGGCATGGGAAAGATCCTAAGTTGTCCTACTTAGGGGTTGTGAGGCACTCGTGAAACGAGACACGCCTGGAAAACTTGATTCTAGATCCATTAAGTGTATCTTTGTAGGATACCTAAATGAAATGATGGATTACTACTTCTACTATCCACTCAAGAACAAAATCTTTGTTGCTCGAAATGCTGAGTTCTTTGAGAATAATCTCATTTTACAAGAAGCAAGTGGGAGTTACACGTTGCATGAAGCAAGTATGAGTGACATAGGACTTGAATTACTTCAAGAAAATGATACACGACCTTCTGAAAATACTAGCAAACAACACAATGAGGTCAAACATATGGATGTCAATCCTTATAGTGAGAAAGTTCTCATTCGTAGATCCAAAAGGATATCTCAAGCACCTAATAGATATGGTATCTATGTTGATGCTGAGGAGCATGAATTAAGGGATCTTAATGAATCTCCTAATTATAAAGCTGCATTGCCAGATCCTAAATCTAGTAAATGGCTTGATGCTATGAATGTGGAAATGCAATCCATGAAAGATAACCAAGTCTGGCGTTTGGTTGATCTTCCTCCTGATGGTTGAACTGTTGGGAGTATGGTGTTTGAGATGAATTGAAGTTTGATTGTTTGGTGGTGGGTTTGTGGGTTTGGATGAATGTTTGTGTTAATAGAGTGAGGGGGGTGAGATGAAGTTGGGGGGGTTTAGGGGTGTGATTTGGGTGGTTTATGTGTTTTTGTGTATGGTGGATGTGTATATATTTGGTTTGAGAGGGTATTTTGTGTTAAATTTAATTGGTTTGTGTTTTTAAGGAGAGAAAGGGATTATGATTTTTGTTTTGTGTGGTGGTTGTGAGAGGTCGTGTAGTGTTGGGTTTGTGTGGGATTTAAAGTAGACTGTTTGAATGGTCTCCTAAGCAAGACATATAGGTGCAAACCTGAGAGTGGATCCAAAACATCCCAGAAAGTATGAAAGCTGCAATGATCTATTTATAGATTAAAGCAAGCATCTAGAAGTTGGAATAAGAGATTTGATGAAAAAATCAAGAAGGTTGGTTTTACTTAAAGTCCTGATGAGCCATGTGTATATCTCAAAGATAGTGGGAGTAATTTTGCATTCCTAGTCTTATATGTCGATGACACATTGATGATCACATAGGCAATAACGTTACAATGTTGCAACATGTTAAGTCTTGGTTGTATAAGTGTTTTTCTATGAAAGACTTAGGAGAAGCATCATATATTCTTCAAATCAAGATCACACATGATAGATCTAAGCGGTTGATTTGCTCTTAGTCAAAGTGCTTATTTTGATAAAATCTTAAAGAAATTTAAGATGGAAAATTCTAAGCGTGGTAATGTTACAATGCAAGTGAAGCTTAATTTAAGCAAGGCTCAAAGTAAAAATACACTTGATGAAGTGAAATGCATGCAAAGAGTTCCTTATGCTTTGGCTATAGGATCTATTATGCATGCGGTAAGATGCACTAGACCTGATGTTGCCTTTACGTAAAATTTGTGTAGTCGATTTCAGCAAAATCCTGGTAAAGCTCATTGGACTGTTGTTAAAACTATTCTTAAGTATTTGAGGAATATTAAAGATATGGTTATTGTTTGGGGAAATCCTAAAAATGAGCTGAAAGTTAGTTGCTATACTGATGCCAGTTTTTAGACCGACAAAAATGATACCAAATCCCAATCAACAGATGTTTTCATGCTTATTGGTGAAGCCGTGGACTAGAAGAGTGCTAAGAAAAGCAATATTGCAATGTATTCTATAGAAGCCAAGTACATAGCTGCTACGGAAGCTTCGATGGAAACTGTTTGGATGAGAAAATTTATTGATGTACTTGGAAATATCGTGCCAACCAATAAAAGACATATGGAGATGTTATGCGACAATACGGGCGCAATAGCTATCGTTCATGATCCCATAATTATGAAGGGAGCCAAACATTTTCAAAGGAAATATCTCTAAATTGGTGAAGTCATTCAGAATGGAGAAATTGTCCTTAACAAAGTTCACTTATGACAACATAGTTGATCCCTTTTTAAAGTAAATACCATATACCAAGCATTTTGAACATGCTATGGGGATTAGAGTCCGTCCTGCTAGTAGTCTCATATTGATCTGTGATGTATTATTTTAGTATTTAGATAAATGGATGTTAAACGATTCTTATTTTTTAATGAATTAATATACGTGGTATTATTGCTTTCATTTTATAATAGTTGTATCATATATTTGCATGTTTAATCCATGAATAACTTGTAGCATTCTAAACTATATACATTGTCAGTTAACAATATGGGAGTATTGTTGAATTAAGACAAATGTAAGCGATTGGCCATATTCTGTTGAATATATAAAGATTTGTTTTTTTAAGGCCAACCCCTAAAAAAAGTGTGTGTGTGTTTTCTCTCCCCTTGGGGGAGAGAAAACCCTATTAACGTAAATATTGGCCGCCACTCTTATGCTTAATCCGGTCAATAACTCAGCCTTTCTTTTGTTATCTTGATGGTGGTTTGTGGTAGTGCATTATTAGATGTTGTTTATCATTGGTTTAATCCTTTGGGGGAGTATATGCTTTCATAATTGATTTCCAGTCGCCTATCTACCTTATTCGATCATTCTTAATCTGATCTTAATCTTCTCTCGTGGGATTTAGTGTTAGTTGTGTTCTGTGGTACGGCTTGCCCTTTAGAATGGAAATCAATGTGTCTTACCTAATTCGAGTCGCATGATGATCATTCTTCGTACGCTACTCTTTATCTTCTTGCATTCGGCTTGCCTTATAACCACTCTTGTGTATCACTTTTTAATCTGTTGTATTAGTATGGGTTATGAGTGTATTATTCGGCGGCTGGTGTTTTACAGATATAAGGTTTGTTTTTGTGAGCGCTCTAGGGGTAATCCGCTGATGTTGTTGTTGTTCGACTTGGTGTCCTTGTCGACTTAGAGATCTGGTGTGATCTATTGTTGCTTAATGTTTTAGGAAGTAGTATTTATGTTTTTGAGGGATGGTGATGAACCCTAATTTCAAGATTCTTATCAATCGCTGGGTAGAAGTAATCCCTAAGTATTTAGGGTTTTATTTTGTTTCGTCATCTTATGTTCAAAACATGGTATGTATATGTGAGTCAGGGCTGCATGCTGTATGTTCACCTTTTTCCTTGGTTGAGATTCTACCTGATCTTTTTATTTTATTTTTTTAAAAGCAAAACATAGGGTTTTGTTCGATTGCTAAATATATGTCGTATGTTCCTATGCCTATGTTTGCTGCGGTGGTTAATAATTCACCTTGGGAGAATTCTGGTTGTTGCTTATTGGGTTAGCCATGGCGGATATGGTGTTGTCGTTTAATACATGTACTATGGCTTAACTCGTTACCAATGTATGGTGAGGTTTCAAAGGAGATTGCTAAGCTTCGTCCCGTTAATTACATGTTTAATGGTCTCCTATATGAATACTTTGGGTGTTGGTTTGATACTTTCTACTGATTGATGTCTACTATGGATGATGAACACCAATGTTTTGAGTTGCAGTTGTGGTAATCTGAAAGAAGTTTGATATGAAGCCGAAATCCTAAATTCTGAGGGTATTTGTTCGTTTGGAAGTCTTCCATGATATGGGTTTCATTGATATATGAACCCTAATTTCAGGGTTCGGTTTGTGGTGTACAGTATTTACAATCTGTGTTCGTCTGGCTGATCATGGTTGTTTCTTGGGAAGTGTCTATGGAAGTTAGCCCGTGTAGCTATTTGGGAAGTTGTGTGAATCAGATCGTGTGACTCGTTTGGTTAACTCCTGATTAGGTATTGTTTGATTTTGGAGAAAGATGTTGTATTGCGTTTTCTTGGTAAGTGGTGTTTCATGAAGAGATTGGAAGTTTATGTCAGATGATTATACAATCTGATGATACTGATTTGGGTTGTTTAATCATGGAGGTTGATGATGATGATGACTGTTATGGCTTAACCCCTATGTTTTAGGGATTTGGTTTGACTGGAATTAATGTGCATCTTGATCTATTCTGGGTTGTTTAACTGGAATTAATTCCAGTCTTGACTGGAATTAATGTGTGCTTTGATAGAATTAATTAAGCATTAATGTGAGTCTTGACTGGAATGATGCGCAATTATATCTCTTTAAGGAATGGATCAAGGATGTTACATGTCTTTGGAAGTTGCTACGTGCATTGGAAGTTCTATGACGGATTCGACGCTGTGTAGTGGAGTTTATCATTCTGATATCCGTATAGATTATTGTTAGGAAGTATTTGTTTTACTTTCTTTAGTTGTCATAAGAATGGTTTGTCATTCTTATGTTGTGGTTAGGTTAGTAGCTTTTTGAAGCTTGTATGCGTCCAGATGGACTGAGATGAGGGACTTCACCCTCATCCTTTGTACTTAAATGTTTTTTGGTGTAATATATTTACCGGGGAAACCCTTTACCTAAATAAAAATAAAGATTTTTTTGCCAAACTCATATGTTATTCAATGTAGTTTAATATTGAATACCCCAACCTGTGTGAATCACTTTATGGATCAGCGTCATTAAGTAAGTTGCACATATGGTACAGTTGTTGCTTATCCTCAAACTTAAGATGCAAGCAGGTTCTTCATGTGGATGGCATTTCTTGATTAAAGAAAACCGCTATGTTGAATAAGGTAGTTATAAAAGCTATTTTTAGAATTGTTTTGAAGCACATGAATGACACTTGTAGTCAAAATAGAATTTGTTCCTCCACGTGTAAGGGAGTTAGATTCTAACTGGGCCCTTCATTGGGTTGATCAAATGTTTACATGGTCGTGCCCAGAGTGTAGTAAAGATGATTCTTTTTATATTTGGTAATCTAGATCAATTACAAAAACAGGAAACAAAATCGTTAAATTATGGGATGAGTTTGATCCATATCCATATTTAATATTGTATCTAAAAACAAAAGAATGAATTACCTTTAACCATTAATACTAGGATGTTTAACGAAACTATACTCAGGTATTTCTAGGAGCATTGGTGTGTTGCTAGACGCTTACCAATGTTAGTATGTTACATACTATAACGATGACTTTCGCAAGCGGGAGCTGTTGGAAAGTGCTCACGTCATACAAATATTTATACGGCTAAAAATATGTAAGCCTATGGGATCAAACACATATACATATAAATACTACTCTATTTTTTTTTGGTAAAGGGGACAATAACCCCGGTAAATTATATTACACCAAAAAAGTCAATGAAGTACAATGGAATGTGACCGAGAGCCACATTAACCTCAAGCTAACCAGCTTGAACAGCCCCTACTCATATGACATGCCATATGAGATCTAACTACTATTACATACCCAATTACACCAATAGGAAAGAACCATCTAATAGTACATAAGCAGAAAAACATGGTTACTTTAACATAGACACAGGTAACTCCCAAAGACGCAAAAACAGAACCGCATCCTTAGACTTCTTGAAACGACAAGAAAGAAGCTTCAAACGAACGGAGGACATAATACAATCCACCACTTCCTGAACTGATCTCTTCGAGTGCTTGAACAGCCAAAAATTACGCTCTTGCCACACAAAATAAGCAGCAGCCGCAAGAGTAAGATTCCCAATACAGCTCTTAAAGGACTTCTGCTTTGTAATAGGCATAAGGATTGAAACAATGGAGTCAAGAGAAGAACCCGAACCCATAAGACCTGCGAATTGCTTAATACGACTCTAAATCTGACAAGAGAAGGAGCAATCAAAGAATAAGTGCTTGTGAGAGTCCGGTTGTGTCTCACAAAGAGGACACACATTCATGAGACCAGCAGCAACATCCCAAGAGCTCAAAGTGTCTTGCGTTTTCAATCTTTTCTTCATAATAAGCCACATATTAACAGCATGCCTAGGAATGCAAGATGAAAACCACACCAAATCATACCACGGCACCTCAATATCTCTAGGCCGAATAGTGTCCCACACACGCTGAACCGAGAACGGAGTATAAGAACCATCACTTTTGCGCCATTCCAACACATCAGATTTAGCATCATTAAGAACCGGAACCGGAATAGAGTTTAAAATAGGATATTTTACCAGCCAATCATTCGGCCAACTCCACAAACCTCCATGAATGCACTCACGAACCTTCGATGCAAGGCTAAAACCAGCCCTAGCAATGTCACGAGCAGAAATGATGTTATACAAAGGGCTAGAATTACACCACATATCGAACCACATAGAAACCTTAGAGCCGTCACCAATAGATGACCAAATGAAATCCCGGATCATCGGGCGGAGCTTTAGAAGTTTTCTCCAACCCCACTCCCCCCCCCCCCCCCCACTCCCCCACCCCCCCCCCCCCTCCCCCCCCCACCACCCCCCCCCACTCCCCCCCCAAGACATCTTACCTCTATAAGGAATTTCCCAAAAACTTCGATTCCTAAGCTTATAAACATGTATCCACTTCACCCACAAAGACTCCTTTAAAGAGAGGAGCTTCCAAATATGCGACACCATAAGAGCCTTATTAAAGTGATCAAGCCGACGAATACCAAGGCCACCTTCCTTTTTAGGAAGACAAACTACCTCCCACGCGACCTTTGCTTTACCCCTACTCATGCTACCTTGACACCACAAAAAACCACGCATGATTTGTTCAATATCAAGCAGCACACGAGAAGGAAGAACAAAGACCGAAGCCCAAAAGACATTAAGAGAACCCAAAACAGATTGGATAAGTTGAAGCCTTCCCGCGACCGACAAAGACTATGCCCCATAACAAGAGTAAACAAATAAGGAGAAAGTGGGTCACCTTGACGAAGACCCCGTTTCCCTTTAAAAAGCCATGGAGAGACCCATTAATGCTGATGGAGAATGACGTAGTAGAAACACACTCCATAATCCAAGATATCATCCGATCATGAAATCCAAAACCAATAAGAGCTACCCGTAAGAACTCCCAATCAACCGTATCATACGCTTTCTGGATATCAACTTTAAAAGCACATCTCGGCACTCCACGATCCAAATGGTAGTTATGCATGATCTCTTGGGTAAGTAAAATATTGTCCGAGATACTACGCCCCGGAACAAACGCTGATTGGTTCGGACTAATCAACCTCTTTAAGCTATCTTTTAATCGGTTAGCAATAATCTTGCTAATACACTTAAACAACACATTACAACACGAGATTGGCCTATAATCATTCACAATCAGCAGGCATTTAACTTTTAGGGATCACGCTAAAATAGTATTTAAGCTCCTTAAAGCAATCGAACCATTCTAAAGAAACCTCACAAACCGCCTTAGTAATATCTGATAACCAATCAATTATCCCATGTGTCCTTTAAAGAAAGCAGACCGGTAAAAAACCATCCGTTCCTGATATTTTATCACTAAGAGCCTACCCATAGAAAACATAGCCGATTTCACTTCTTGGCTGCTAACAACACGAACCATATCTAAAGCCTCATTAGCATCCAAACGAGTAGAAAACAGGTTATTAGTGTCGAACTCAGTCGTAGCACCTGCATGACCAAGAAAAACCTCATAATGATTAATAAAAGCGTTAGCAACATCGTCATTCTGGAAAACAGCCCCATTGATATCCGTAACAACATCAATTCTACTACGGCTCACTCGACTTTTAACCATTTTATGGAAGTACGTTGTATTGGAGCCCCTTCTTTTAACCATGTAATCTTTGCCTTTTGCTTAAGAAACTTCTCTTCAATAAGAACAACCTCATTAAACGCAACAACAGCCGCTGCCTCCTCTTCACAAATGCTAACATTACCCGGATCATTATCAAGATTAGTTTGCAATTTATCCAAGTTCTCCCGAAGACGAATAACATTAGCATGAAGATTGCCTTTGTCATACATCAATTTCTGAATAGGCTTTTTAAGGCCTTTAAGCTTCTTAACCACTCGAAACATATCAAAACCAGAAACATGAGAAGACCACCCTTCACGCACCACGTCTTTAAACCTTTTATCAAGAATAGAAACATTAAAGAATTTAAACGGCTTCGGCTTGACCTTCACAAGAGATGGAATGGAAATAACCGAGGGAGAGTGATCAGAAATCCTATAAGGCTTGAAAATAGCATGAGCTCCCACAAAACAATCCTGGAATTCAAGATTAGCAAGGACGCGATCAATCTTCCTAAGAATACCATCCTTACCTTTAGGTTTCTAGTTCCAAGTGAAATGCAAACCCGTTCTTTGAACATCCATTACTTCCATAGTCTCAACACACTCTTTAAACTCACGCATGGTGATATCTAAAGTTGAAATCGTCCTATGAGGGGAAGTGTCATCCACATAAAGTGAGGAGCGTTAGAAGATCGTCGCGTTAAGAAGGACATTAACCACAAATGCCTGTTGTTAATGTAGTGTTATGCAAACAAAGACCGATCCAACACACACGGACTGTCCTATGTGGATAAAGAAGCAATATGAGCAATACAAATAGGAACAAAAGAGCTCCATTCTGATACCGCACTTTCCACCGTTCCCCACGAACGCTAATTCACTACCAATCGGCACAACTCATACACCCCCCCCACCCCATCTCCCCTTCATCTAAGGATTCCAAACGCCACACTACATTGCTCTTGCCTTTAAGACAAGAACTACAACATTCAGACCCACTACCCCACATGAAGATTGCCTTTGTCATACATCAATTTCTGAATAGGCTTTTTAAGGCCTTTAAGCTTCTTAACCACTCGAAACATATCAAAACCAGAAACATGAGAAGACCACCCTTCACGCACCACGTCTTTAAACCTTTTATCAAGAATAGAAACATTAAAGAATTTAAAAGGCTTCGGCTTGACCTTCACAAGAGATGGAATGGAAAGAACCGAGGGAGAGTGATCAGAAATCCTATAAGGCTTGAAAATAGCATGAGCTGCCACAAAACAATTCTGGAAGTCAAGATTAGCATGGACGCGATCAATCTTCCTAAGAATACCATCCTTACCTTTAGGTTTCTAGTTCCAAGTGAAATGCAAACCCGTTCTTTGAACATCCATTACTTCCATAGTCTCAACACACTCTTTAAACTCACGCATGGTGATATCTAAAGTTGAACGACCTATAGAAGTGTCATCCACATAAAGAGAAGCGTTAAAATCACCAAGAAGACACCACAGCCTGTTGTTAATGTAGTGTTTATGCAAACAAAGACCGTTCCACAGCGGACGTCTATGGATATAGTAATTATGAGCATATACAAAAGAACAAAAGAGCTCCTTCCGATCGGCTTTAATCCAAACACGAGTATGAATAACTTGAGGATCTTAATGTATAACACTAACATCCACATCATCATGGTTCCAACCAACAATAATGCGCGTGCCTTTAAGACAAGACGACACATTAGAGACCCACTTCCAATGCTTAAAAACATGCATACACAATCTATCAAGGTTGCGGTTCTCCACATGAGATTCAAGAATAGCGCACACCGAGAGTTTATTTTCATAAATAACTTGACGAATCTCAGATTGTTTAGGGGAGAGATTCATTCCCCTAATATTCCAAGAACCAACATTAATCATGAGGAAGCACCTTCAAGGGAGTGCTTGCCCCCTGATCATTGCTTGACTCTTGAGAAACTGATTTCGTACCCTCTTCCATAGTAATGTACTCATCCACATCCTCGTTGTCACTATCATTCAAAACATGGAAAGTGTTGTCATTCGTCCCCCCATTATCTTCGTCCCATGTCCTGGAATCATCCTCTTCTAAAGCACTAAACGAATTAGAAGTAGTAACCTTGATAGGTTCAACAAAAGGGTTTAGAACTACCATTTCCAACACTCTTCTTATTCTCATTTGAGCTCACTTTCTGTTTAGACGTTTCACCCTTTTCAACACGACGATATTGTAAGTTTAGGGCTGGTTTAGATAAACGAACCCCTTCCACCTATTTCTTGCTGCTCTTCTTAGCTCTCGCCTTCTTCTTTTTTACTTTCGTGAAACCATCATCAGAAATTTTCACGTTAGAAACCTCCTTAGGCAATTTAGGGCACTTATCACTAACATGATCAAAAATCTTACACGAAGCACACCTAGGAGGAGTTCATTCGTATTCAATGTCAATCGTAGCAAAAGTATGTCCTTCCTTGTCACAACGAGGTATTACAATGACCAAAGAATCCAAGAGATCAACATCAGCCAAGATCTCAATAAGCGCCCTAGCATACGTACTCCTGTCCCAAGAATGCAAACACATATTACTCGTGTAGGAGTCAAGCATAAGCGGCTTCCCAATCTAAGTAGTGATAAGACTAAGCCCAATATTAGAATATGCCACAATATGCACATGATGCATCTTAACCCAAACAGGAACGCGCTTAATCTTATCCTTCTTCAAAATAGTATTCGGAATCTATTCATTCAAAATCAATGGCACCCGACGAATCAGCCATGGACCATTCTCCAACACACTCTCCATACCCTCACGAGTATCAAATTGAAACAGAAAGAACTCCTCATGAAGTTGAATTCGCTTCAATCCATACTTGGCCTATGTGTTTTTAACATAGTTCTCCACAAGTGGAAAAGCTAAACGGTCACCAATAAAATAGCCATAGAGAGTATTAATGAACCTGGCATTGACAGCCTCAACGACCTTAATTGGTATAGTCACAGTTGCGCCATTCACACTAAGCTCATTACGCAGCTCCTTAATCTTAACCGCCTTTTTAAACGGCTGTTCATTCACAATAGACGCAAAAGAAAGCTTCTCCTTCGCCTGAATGGGGTCTTTCTCCTTAGTAATATGTGGTATATCACCCAAAGATGCCTCATTAACAGCAGCAACTTTATCATTCAAAGGCTTTGTAAACGTGACACTACGCATAGGCATCCTTAAGTTACCCTCAATATTACGAACTTTGGACGCCAAATCCGTACCACCAGTAGATGACGACTTTAGCACAGACTTAAGAACACCAGTAGAATCCATCTCTCATTAACAAAACAAACAGCAACGCACCAGCAGCCTAAAACAAACGACCAAACAGAATGCACCAAACGAAACCCTAAAAAGATCGACCAATCAGAATGCACCAAACGAAACCCTAAATAGTTAGGGTTTCAAATCGCCCAATCAGATTCGTCCCTTATGTCTCCATGATCGCAACCAGCATAAATATATAGAAAAAGCACCGACACCAAGAAAACCGACACAAAAAACCCTAATAATGCGATCTGATCAGCCTTAATAAATCAATCAATCTAACCCTAATGACTACGTCGAAGTAAATAAAGAGCGATTAAAGGACAACTCCGAAGCTAACAAACCCTAATCTCCTAATCAAATGAATGGTAATTCAAATAATAGAGAAACGATTTAAAAAATCGAAACCCTAAACCACTAAATCACGTCGAAAATGATATAGAAAAGAAAGATTAAATCAGCCAAAGAAAAATCAACAATAATCAAACGTTATTCACTGAATGGTAATCAAACAGGATGAGAAAAATCGATCAAGCAAAAGGAGGTTGGAAATCGCCATTATTGAGAGAGAAAGGGTCTTTGCATAGATTGCCATTCTAAATATTTAGATACTACTCTATTTGTATATATAATAATGTAAGTGTATATTTATTATACATATTAATAATCTAACGATAATACTTAACCATCGTTAATTAGTTCATTTACGAATAATTAACATTAAGTCCCTCAATTATTGTGTAATTATACATAATAATTATTAAAGTCAAAAAGTCAACAAGGGAGATTTATGGGCTTTAGGGGGCCGGCTAAACTAAGGGATTAGGGGGGATTATCGAAAGTTTGAGGTAGCTTTTTCACTAAGCCATGTTGCCCTAGTTTCACCACTATATAAAAAAGGCTTAGGAAATCACTTTCATTCATCACATTCTTCTCTTCTTTCTCTTTTAGCTGATCCTAAGATTCCTACGTACAGGATTTTTAGTTTGGTTTTCTTTAATATATCAAGAACACGTTTCTTGATAAATCGTTGGTCTTGGAACTAGCATTCAGGTAGCATCGGTTGACGTGTAGTGTGGATACATGTAGAGGTTGTTTACTTTAGTAACTAGATTGGGTTTAGTGCGTCTCAATGATCACGTATACGTGATCACTAGCTTCATTGTTCGATATCTCATTTTTACTAAAACATACACGTTTCCTTATTTATTTATTTTTTGGGTAAAGGGTTTCCCCTGTAAATATATTACACCAAAAAACATTTAAGTACAAAGGATGAGGGTGAAGTCCTCATCTTAGTCCATCTGGACGCATAGAAGCTTCAAAAAGCTACTAACCTAACCACAACATAAGAATGACAAACCATTCTTATGACAACTAAAGAAAGTAAAACAAATACTTCCTAACAATAATCTATACGGATATCAGAATGATAAACTCCTCTACACAGCGTCGAATCCGTCATAGAACTTCCAATGCACGTAGCAACTTCCAAAGACATGTAACATCTTTGATCCATTCCTTAATGAGATATAATTGCGCATCATTCCAGTCAAGACTCACATTAATGCTTAATTAATTCTATCAAAGCACACATTAATTCCAGTCAAGACTGGAATTAATTCCAGTCAAACAACCCAGAATAGATCAAGATGCACATTAATTCCAGTCAAACCAAATCCCTAAAACATAGGGATTAAGCCATAACAGCCATCACCATCATCAACCTCCATGATTGAACAACCTAAATCAATATCATCAGATTGTAAAATCATCTGACATAAACTTCTAATCTCTTCATGCATCCACGGACCAAGAAATCGCAATACAAATTGTCTCCAAAATCAGACAATACCTAATAGGAGTTAAGCCCCGCGCGACACAGATCATGAATTCCAAGAACTTCCAAATAGCCTACACGGCTAACTTCCATAGACACCTCCTAAGAAACAACCATGATCAGCCAAGATGAAACAGATTGTAAATATTGTATCACCCTAAACAAACCCTGAAATTAGGGTCTAATATCAATGATAACCATATCATGGAAGACCTCTAAACACGAAACCCTAGAATTAGGTTTTCGGCTTCATATCAAACTTCCATTAGACGACCCAAGAGACATCATAACTTTGGTTGTTCATCATCCATAGTAGGCATCAATCAGCAGAAAGGATCAAACCAACACCTAAAGTATTCATATAGGAGACCATTAAACATGTAATTAACGGGACGAAGCTTAGCAATCTCCTTTGAAACCTCACCATACATTGGTAACGAGTTAAGCCATAGTACATGTATTAAACGACAACACCATATCCGCCATGGCTAACCCAACAAGCAACCACCAGAACTCACCCAAGCAACCACCAGAATTCACCCAAGGTGAATTTTTAACCATCGCAGCAAACATAGGCATGAGAACATACGACATATATTTAGCAATCAAACAAAACCCTACATCTTGTTTGACCAGAGATCAACCAAGAAAAAGGTTAACCATATCGCATGCAGCCCAGGACTCACATATACATACCATGTTTTGAACACAGATGACGAAACAAAATAAAACCCTAAATACTTAGGGATTACTTCTACCCAGCGATTGATAAGAATCTTGAAATTAGGGTTCATCACCATCCCTCAAAAACATAAATACGACTTCCTAAAACATCAAGCAACAATAGATCACACCAGATCTCTAAGTCGACAAGGACACCACAGTCGACACAAACATACGCGAGATACCCTGAGCGCTCACAAAAACAAAACCTTAAATCTTCAAAAATCAGCCGCCGAATAATACACTCATTAAACCCTAATAATACAAGATTAAAAAGGGATAACAAGAGTGTTATAAGGCAAGCGAATCAAGAAGAAAAAGAGTAGCGTACAGAATGAATGATCATATGCGACTCGCAATTAGGGTAAACATTGATTTCCAATAAAAGGCAGCCGTAAACACAAAAAGCAACTAACCCTAATCCACGAGAAGGATTAAGATCAGATTAAGAATGATCGAATAAGGTAGATAGGCGACTGGAAATCAATTATAAAAGCGTATACTCCCCCAAAGGATTAAACCAATGATAAATAGCATCTAATAATGCACTACCACAAACCACCATCAAGATAACAAAAGAAAGGCTGAGTTATTGACCGGATTAACCATAAGAGTGGCGGCCAATATTTACGTTAATAGGGTTTTCTCTCCCCTAAGGGGAGAGAAAACACACACACACACCAGCATACATTTCCTTATTTATTTTTATGTTATTTATATGAACTATATGTGATTTTTTCTTTTGCGTTTACTCGTGTAATATTAATGTAATATTAGGTTTTAGATAATCAATTCCAATAGCGAAAGCCATTGTTTGATTTTACATAATCCTTTCTAGAAACATATTTTTGGTAAGTATCATATCAAATCAATGATGACCACATTAGTTAATAGCTTTCATCATTTGTGTCTGTTGAGGTAAATTTACATGGGCTTCTTGAGCTTGGTAAAAGAGACCTCACCGTTGATGAGTATCTGGGTCAGCTTGGCTTCTCCGGAGCTTACTTCTTCATATCCTAGCTAAAAATAAGAAAGAATACCGTTAGCTCGCCCCGGGGTGTTAATCTGAGACCAACTTCGGTGTAAGAGTAAGTACTTGGATGTGAGACAATTGCAGAGAATATGTAAAGTGTGGTCTGGAGTAGGTATTGTGTTTTGTCTTGAGGGAATGAGCTCCCCTCTTTTTACTATTTAGGGTTCACTACAATACATAACCATTAGGCTTTTCCTTGGTACTATTGTCGGCTACGTGTCATTCCAAGGACAGTGTTCCTCGGCAAGGACTGTAGCTTTGTTGGGTTGTCCTTTGATACCGCTATGCTAGGACGAAGCTGTAACATTCCGTATTTTCAGGTCATTTACAATACTATTTAATTTCACTATTTATTTTTTTTCTCGTACGCGTTCACTTTTAATTTTAATCGTTAAGCTAAATCGCGTAGACTGAAAATGATCATACAATATAAACGGGCATTAAACAATTAAATGTTTACATCAAGCAAGTGTTATATGATTATTATGAGGATAATTAATAACTTTGTTCATCTTATTTTTATTGGCTACGTAAAATGCTTACGTTTCGTAATAAAACGCGTTTCGGCATTCCCGGAAGTTCTAAAACCTAACTACGCCTAAACAAATACCCACGATTATACCCAATACTCAAAATAATAAATATAACATCACATATATATGTATTATGCCGAAAATTTCAAGATAGAAACAAGAATTTCCAACTTGTACATAATATCTAGATATTTGTAAAATATCTAGATATTATAAGAAATAAACTCTTACACAATAATCAACTTGACTTCTTAACCTTATGCTAGGGTTAGAAAGTAACCATGGTTAGGTTATTAAGATATTTTCACTATATATATAGCATGTATGCATAAGAGTTTTTACTTACAATTTTGCTTAAGAAAAATTCACTCCTTTCTCTCTAAAAGCCACGGCTCAATAAGCTCATACAAACAATTCATTCAAAACTTTTATACAATCCATACATCTCTTTATACATCAATCCTAAGATGTATTAAGTCATATTCAAGCCTTGGATCACCATTTGCAAGTATTAAGAAGAAAAAGTAAAGATTAAGGTTTTGGAAACCTAATCTAGGGTTATAAGCTTGAAAGCTTGGTTTTGAATCTAAACACGGGTTTAGAACTTATTTCTCATCTCTTACATCATCACTAAGGTTTTCCTAATACCTTTATACTTTTATTTCTTATGATTTTATGTGTTATATGTTATTTACGGCTAAATCACCACTAATGACTTTCAAATATGTAAAATGAGTTTTTATTTGAGTTTATCAATTTATACACTTATTCTCATGTCCTAATGTTGTAAATATCATGGAAAAATAGATCTATAAAGATGTTAACTTATGGTTTAAGTATAAACATGTTTATGTAAAAATTAGGGTTTTTAATGTTACTTAATATAATTACAAATGAAAGTAATGAAATAAATTGTTAAAACTTGTTGCAATGAATTTACAAGGACTAGGGATGATATTGGACTTTATTATAAGTACCACATATGTAAAATATGGTTATTAGTTTTTTTAAAGTAAACTACTAAACTAATTAATACATAAAACAAGTTTTAAACACATTTTGGAAATAAATATCTTAGGGGCTGTTTTGTAATTTAAAATTTACATATATGTTTTATGATTTTATAAAATATACTATTCATTTCAGAAACTTATACTTTATAAACATCAATAATATGATAAAACTTTTAATTACGAGAACGTGTTCGAAAGAATCACTAAAAACGGAGCTATAACGAATAAGATACGGCTAAAACGGGTTTTACGTTAATTAAAACTAAAAACGAGTAAAATAGCTGTCGTGAACAGTAAAAAAAACACTATTCATCGCAGAATATCAAAAACTTGAAAATGTTATATTTTGATCACTCGTCTTACTACGAAGACGTGGGCGTAAGAAACGCGAGCAACAGACTTAAAACGACCAAATTAGGTCATTTTTACGAAAAGTATATTTATAAACGTTTCCACTTTATAAATATTATTTTACTAAAACGACTAGTCGGTGATTATGCTATATAGAATATTACGTGGTTATCAAAGTGCTATAATACTAGGGAGTTTCATAATGAGGCCTCTTCGGATAGCGTTTCGACGAGTTGTTGGATTTACGATTTAAAGTGTCCTAACTCCTCGAACGTCATGTCATGACCTCTTGATTTATGATAGCCCGAACGATAGTACGATGTAACAACTATAGGATTATTTAACGTTATTAATTAAAGTACTCGGTACTTATACGACCTTAATTTAAATAGGTTGCATCAAACGTTTTGCGTGACATTTTATCTGTGATATTGGACTATCAGTACTCAAGGTGAGTTCATAGCCCCCTTTTTACTACTTAATTGTTTTACAAACTCTAAGGGGTGAATTACATTGCTTATTTTACTATTGGACACAAGTGTTTTTCTAAGTGTTTTCAAAGTGTTTTAAACTGTATGCTATCCAGATTACTGCCTGAATATTATTGCCTAAGTTACCACTATTGCCAATTAAGTCCCTACTATATCATGAACCGTCAATTGCTATTGTAGTGAGCGCGAGTGTTGTGGATAGATCTATCGGGACTGACAATCCCCACCTGGAATTTCTGGTCACAAGTTGACCATGGTGCATTTAACATTGAGAATACTTTTAGGTTGTTGGCAAGCATCCTATACATTTGGGGCACAAACTAGTTAAGGCTTCGGGGTCATGAGCTTAGTGCAATAATAAACGTTTTGGACTACTAAATGTGTTTTAGAGTCTATTATTACATCGATCTTGTGGTCCACCAATTTACCAACAAACCTATGATTTCACTCAACCTTTGTGTTGACTTTTAGCATGTAAATTTCAGGTCCTAGGGTATGAAGACTGAAGGGGAGCCGTGGCGGATATCAATGAAGATGGATTCTGTGTTTTATCTAAATTATATGCAACTTTTGTATTTCATAAAACTTAAGTCATCTTTTGAGATTTTGTTTAAATGTATGTTGGATGTTTATGACATCAAAAACTTATGGGACCTAATGTATTAACTCTGATATTTTGCTATAAATGAAATATTATCTTAAAATGTCCATTTTTGGTCATTTCCTATATCTTGTTTGTTGTACTTGAAGTAGCACCCCAATGTTACTATTCCGCTGCTACCTGATTTTGGGGTTGTTACAGATGGTACCAGAGCCAAGGTTATAGGGAACTGGGTCATTTTCAAAACCTAGTCTATAACTACAAAGTTTAAAGATTTTCTTTTCTTTCATTTTCAAATTTACAGAATCCTTCATCGCTATCCGATATCCACGCGCGCGTATTCCCCGATCCTTACTTGCTTTTCTGATTATCATTATTGCATTATATATAACCTTATATATATATATATATATATATATATATATAATACTTGGTTTAAATTCGATCTCTTACGTCTATCTTTTGACATATCAATATCTATCTCTATCAGTCAATTATATACAATCCCAGATTACTGCCATGAATATTATTGCCTAAGTTACCAATATTGCCAATTAAGTCCCTACTATATTCATGAACCCGACAATTGCTATTTGTAGTGAGCGCGAGTGTTGTGGATAGATCTATCGTACTCTGACAATTCCCCACCTGGAATTTCCGGTCACAAGTTGACCCATTGGTGCATTTAACATTGAGAATAAATACTTTTAGGTTTTTGGCAAAGCATCCTATAACATTTGGGGCAGAACAAACTAGTTAAGCATCGGGTTCATGAGCTTAGTGCAATATAATATAATACTTATACGTGATGATTTGTTTCTCTTGTCCTACATTATTTTGTTTTGGACTTCGAATACGTACTTATCCACCATTACTTCCGATCTTTGTGGTCCCACTACTAAAACATTACTTGATTTACTGAATCCAACTTTGGATTTCCAGAAATAACACTTTGAAATACTGTTAACACTACTTTTCCTTACAAAGACATTTCTTAATTTTTCAACACTGCTTTACTAAACCTATGAATTCAATTCAACCAACTTTATGTTGACCGTTTTTTGCATTTTTTTTCCAGTTTATATTTGCTAGTGGAGCATTGGGAGCATTCGAGTCGCGCGGATATATTTTTGAACGCTTAATAACTTGAGTACCACTAAATAAACATTTTTACAATGTTTTCTAATACATTACAAGTGAGACCTTTGTAAACTCTGATTTTAATATAACGAATGTGAAATTTATTTAAACGTCTCTTTTGAGGTCGTTTTCCGTGACTTGTGTTTTGTGCCCTGAAGTAGCACCCCAATGTTACCATTCTGCTGCGTTGTCCTGATTTTTGGGGGTGTTACAGAAGCTAATGACTTTGGACCTGACATGTCCTTCGACATACCAGCTTCTCCAGAGTTTTCCCGATTGCTCCGGACCTAACACGTCCTTCGACATGCCAGCATCTCTGGAGTACTTATCCAGTTTATCTCGTGCTAGTTTGGCAAAGGTATTCGAGCTACAATTTTTCTCCTAAAGTTCTGAGGGAGACTATACCTCATCATGTCCCCCTAGTCTAGTACTATCAAGTTACCTTGTCAGTGCTAGACTTAAATGCTTAGCTATCGACATCATGCTTTTGTAGACGTGGCCGTTTTGTAGCCGTATGTTTTCTTTCTGACGTGTGGTGCGTCATAATTACCACCCAATCATCACGTATTTTCACTCTTTCTTCTATAAATACTTCCTTTGGTTTTAAGTTTTGTTTCACTCTTACCGTAGTAAAAAATACATATTGTTTCCGGAGCTATCTTTCCTCTTTCTGCCGCTGTTTACTTTGCTCCGGATTCCTTCCTCTTCCGTTTAGGCACCTTTTTTCTTCCCTTCTTATTTTTAAATTATGGCTAAGAGGAATATGGATCTGTACGACTCCCAACTCACCCAGGACGATTTAAATGAGTTGGTCATTAAGTATAAGATTCCTCGTGACCTTCACCCTCGGCTTCCTTTAGAAGACTTTATCGTATTTTCAATTTTTCTAGTGTTCGTATTCCTTTCTCTTCCTTTCTTCTTGATATCAAGCATTACAAGTTTCATTTCACTCAGCTGGGTCCCTTGGGTTTAAACAAGGTTATTACTTTCGAAGTGCTTTGTCGGTCTTTGCAGATAGAGCTGACGGTGACGTTGTTTCGAGTCTTCCAGACTCTTTTCAAACAAGGGGATTGGTTTTTCTTTGCTAAGCGTCATGCTCCATACCTTCTTTGCATTGACGATAATCGTTCTTGCATGAAGCATTAGAAGAGTGGCTTCTTTCTGATCGATCGGAGGGCCATTCCTAATTACATGACCTAGAGGCACCCTAATTCGGTGATTGATGACCCTAAGCATGTTGTTGGTTCTTATTATAATGGCTAATGTGCGTCGTTTGAGTGCACATATGGTGAAACTAAGGGATATGCTCGAGGGGGTGTTGGTCTTGTCCGGGTTGAGTCATGTTTGGAAGAGTCGGACTTGTGATCTGGTGCTCCGGGGTGCCAATGGAAATGGTATTGGTGTGGATTTTAACTGCTTTTGTTGTCTTTGCTTTGTGCGCATTTGACTGATCTTTATTTCTCTTTTGCGCAGTTATGGGTATTCACGATTTTCTCTAATTGCCTTAGCAGACTGGTGCTGAAGTTCAAGAGGAGCCCCATCTTGATATCAGACCAACCCTTCAGAGGCTTCCATATTATTGTACTCCTGCTGCTGTTGTTGATGCTGATGTCCTGGATCCTACTCCGGAGGAATTTGCTGTTAGCAATCCTAGTGCTAAGGTTATTGCTAAGGCTGAAGCTTCCCAGAAGCGAAAAGCCTCTACTTCTGGTTCTGCTTCAGGCCATGTTGCTAAGCATACCAGGTCTGCTGTGGCTAGGGGTGTGCACGGTTCGGTTTGGTTTGGTTTTTGGCTAAAACCAAAATATTTAGTTTTTATAAAACCAAAAACTAAAACCGTTCTGTTTTTGGCGGTTCGATTTTTTGGTTTATTATCGGTTTCGGTTCGGTTTTCGGTTTTTTTGGTTTTAACTGTTTATATTTGGGGTGTGGCCAATTTATATCAACAAACTTGTTATACATAGAAAATTGGTTATTCTTCTTTACTTTTTTTGTCAATTTAAGCCTAATAATGTTTATCTCAAATTTCTACGATTACATAAATATAAATAATACACATACACATGCAAATGAACATACGCATAGTATGATCAGTGTGTCAAGTAAAAACACATACACGACAAACACCATATAAACGTTAAGATAAATATAATATAATTTCACCCCTAAAATGAATATGAATATATAAATTTGATTTATTTAGTTATCTATTTATATTATAGTAATTATATATTAGTATATAATAAAACCGATTCGGTTCGGTTCGGTTTTTCGACACAAGCCAAAACCGAACCGAATTTTTTAGTTTTTGTAAAAATTAAAAGCCGAACCATCGGTTTCTAGTTTTGGTCGGTTATTTCGGTTCGGTTTTTTTGGTTTTCGGGTTGGTTTTGGTTTTTTCGGGTTTTCTGCTCACCCCTAGCTGTGGCCCAATCCTCCGGTAGTACCACCCGTCCTAATTTGTTTGCTGATGATTTTGGTGCAGAAAGTGATGATGATGATGATGCCTGCTATGAGATTCCGATAGTTACTCCCATTCGTTCTGTTGTTTTGATTCCTCCTTTAGGGAACCAGAGTGGAGGCTCTTCTGCCCCCGCTGCTAAAGGCCTGAATACTTTGCCCTTTTCTTTGATTTGTTTAGGTTTTTTCTTTCTTCTCTTGTCTTATTACTTTTATTTCACAAGTTCTTAGGGAAAGGGCATCATGATTGATGCTGATGCTGTTGCTGCACCGTCTGTTGGTGCGAGTCGTCCAAGGGTCTCTTCCGGTCCTGCACCTTCTTTCAGAGAGCTTTCTAGGGATACCATTCATATAGATTTCTTTCCCTTCTCCCTTGGTCCCTATTATGCCACTTATCATGAAGGTGGTATTGCTGGGAATTGCAAGTTTACTCGTGAGGAATGGGATGCTCCTCACCAGCCTACTCTGAAGGTTCTGACTAAGGAAGTTTTCAAGGATCCCTCTGTTTGCAAGACTGTGGTGGATCAATTTCTGACATCAAGGGAAATGGTCCGGATCGAAGCTTTGTCCTCCGACCAACTGACTTCCAAGATGAGTGTTCTTCATTGCTTAATGATGTTGCATGGTGGTGAGCTTTTGGCTCGGTATCGTGGTTTGCTTCAGTCTTATCATGAGTATGTGCAATCAACGAATTCAAGGTTGAAAGGTTATCAAGAAAAGTTTGCTAGCTTGACTGGGTTAGAATCCTAAGTGTCCGCTTTGCAGAGATAAATTACTGGGTTGAATGATAAGCTTTCTGCTTCTGATGCCTCGCTTGCTAAGTCCAAAGCCAAGGGAAAGGAGAGGAAAAAGAAGATTAAATCCCTTACCAAGAGCCTTGATAATTTGCATGCTGAAGTGGCTCATCTTTCCGCTGATCTAAATCGGGTCACTGTTCTTAAAGCTGAGAAGGATGAAGAAATAATTTGCTTGAAGGCTACTCCTCCAGCGTTTGCATCCTTCTTTCAGGGCCAGTTTCAGGCTTTAGTTCGAAAGTTCCTTGCTTCGGATGAGTTTAGTAGAGTTCAGGCTGAGCTCCTTTCTTTGGCGGCTAGTGCTGGCTTTGAACGTGGTTTGAGCATGCATCGGACTAAAAAAGAGTTTGCTGCTGTTTTGAAGAGAATTTCTTAGTTTGTGCCAAGAGCGTAGGATAGGCTTGCTGAAGCTTCCCCCTGGTCGCTCAGACTGACTATGCATTTTTGAACAAGATATCTGAACATGCTGCTGAACCTTTGTTTGTCATCCTTCAGCTTGAGCCTAAAAAATTGGCTCGTTCGGCCAACGTCCCCGCTTTAAGGGATGCTTGTGTTTCTCCTCCTATTGTAAAGGAGTCGAATGTGACACTTGCTTCCACATCCTTGGAGTTGCTCTGTAATATCGTTCCTACTTCCTCTGCCGCTGCCTTAGAGCCAAATGAGGAGTGGGTTAATGCAATGGTTGATGAGCCGGATAATGAGATGGTAGATGCTGCTACTAATGACAAGCCAGGGGATGTGTTTTTGCAGGGTGTATCATATGTTGTTGATGATGTTACTGAGTTTACCGTGACATGGTTGAAGCATGCTTCCTCTAGTCTTGGTGATGTTGTTGTGTCCCTTTCTGCTGGAGAGAAAGGTGATGGTTCTATTCCTTCTTCTACCATTGAAGAGGTTGCTACTCCCTCTTTTAGGGCTTAGGTTTCTAGCTTTTTCTTTTTTCTTTCCTTTTTTTGTAAGTCTATTTTTTGTTAGGGAAGGGGCGCGTGGTATGCCGGAGAACACTTGTTGCTCTGAGCTTGGGGAAAACTAACTGTAGATGTGTGGTTGTCCATCAAGCGGATCCTGAGTCATGCCACCTGCCCTAAGCCAAATGGCTTCCCCTCGGACCTTTAGTATAGCTGGTCAAGCCTCTGTAGGTTCGATGGGCCTAACTTTGCTCTTTTTCAAGCAGAGATTGAATTGTCACGCTTGGCCCTTGAACTTGCCTGGTTACTAGCTCGTAACTTTTCTTCTCTGTAATTGTCGGCCATGTCCGGTTGTTTTAGACTTGTAATATGTATTTCAATTTCTAATGTAATGTACATTATGGTTTCATACGTTGTTCTTTGTTGCATCGGCCCACTTGTAATGTTCATACATTTATGTTTAGCACTTTAGCATTGGTTTATGCCCCAAATGCCTTATGTTTAGCCCGACGATAATGTTTTGGGTTGTTTCGGATGTTTCCATCTGTCATCGTCCATATGTTTATTTGCTATGTTCGCACACATTACAGGTTGCCCCCATTCCTTTCCGTTGGTGTTCATTGGTACATGTTTCCTCTACGACATTGTTGTTCGTCGGAGTTGTTTGCTCGAAAGGAGGAGATCGTCGTGACTCCTCTTCCAGCCTTATGCCAAAGATTTTATGTTTCAACTTTGCCTTCCCTTATGTGTTTCATGTTTATGGGGTATGTTTGTTGTTTTAACATCATCTGAAGGTAGCGAGCCTTCAAGAGCTTATCATGCTTCGTGTTTGCATCATTGTTATGCAGCCACAAGAATTTAATTCCTAAAAAGTAAAAGAATAACTAAAAACCAAGTTCTTTAATATAAAATAGAAGGGCCCTCCAAGATGAGTCAACACTTTGAAAAGGGCTACCTCGGATGGGTTACATAATTCTATTAGATTTGTTGTTGTTACAAGTTCACTTAGTTGCTTCCACTAGTTTCCTAGTTGTAATTTGGTTTACCCATTGGCATTTTGCCTCTTGCTCTTCTTTCTTTGTTATCACTTTCCATTTCTACTGTTGGTCTTATTTTGATGCCCACCGACACTTCTTGATTAAGGGATTCCAATTGTATAGTTGCAAGCCCGGTTAACATTTCTGCTTTTAAGTTTAAGTTTTTAGGAAGATGTGTGATCCGGAACCTATGAATGGGGTCGTTGCATCCATTACCTCTTCCATGTACTTCTCTTGTTCCGTTGATGGTATTCTGTTTCCTTTCACCTGGTCAACTAATATTTGTGAATCAACAAATACATGTAAGTCTTGCATACCTTTTTTAGCAGAGGCGACTAATCCTGCTAATAGTGCTTCGTAATTCATGATGTGTTTAGGTGCATTAAAGTTCAAACGGATGGCATATGAGCATGTTTTTACATCTGTGTTAATTAGGATCATTCCCACGCTCGAAGCTTCTTTGATTATTTCCCTGCTCAAGTATAACCGCCACACCCTTGGTGTTGGGGTTAATTCTGCTTGAAGCTTCACGTCTAGTTCGGATGTTTCTGCATCGTTTGCATCTGGCACTATCAGCATTTGCTCTCCTTGTTTGCAGAATCTTTTCATTACTGGTCTTTCTACTTCCTTTTTCCGGATGAATGAGATGTCGTATGTTCTTAGTTTAGCTGCCCACTTTGCCAATCATCCTTCTTTTTCGGAGAATTTTAGCATTTCCTCCATCGGACCATCCATTGCCACCCTAACCTTGTATTTTCTAAAGGTTGTCCTTAGGAGCCTTGTTGTGTGGATTAGTGCTTGCACCATATTTTATTTTGGGGTGTAACATGCTTATATTCCTTGTAACGGTCAGATCACATAGGAAACTGGTGTTTGGATTCCGTTCCTTTTGACAAATTGCACGGAGCTTATCGTTTCATTTCCTTGGCATAGGTAAAGTAGTAGTACCTCTCCCTCCTTCGGAATGGGCAGCGTTTGCAGCTTGTTCAACTTTCTCTTGATCTTTTGGAAGGCTTTCTCGGCCTCATTTGTCCATCCAGACCCATTTGTTGCATCCAATGCCTTTCAAACTTCTCGAATGGGATGAATGAGTTCGGCCAACTTTGGTATAAACTTGTTGATGGCTGTAAGCTTTAGGGATAGGCTTCGTATCTTGTTTGGATCTTTAGGGGTGGGGCTTCGCACTATTGCTTGTATTTTTTATGGATATGACCTTATTCCCTCCTTTGTTATTATGTACTCGAGAAACTTTCCTTCTTCCACTCCGAATGTGGATTCGTTCGGGTCGATTCGGATGTTCATCATCTTTAGCTTTCCCAACGTTTCTGGAGGACGCCTATTAGTTGCTGCTTACAGTTGGCTAACAACATGTTGTCGATCGCTATTTTTCCTATTGTGCTCTCTTCTTCTTCCCTTTTTTCCAGGTTCATCGGTTCCTTACTAGGTCTCTGTCCAGGCTTGTTCCTTGTTCACAGTAGTGCCTGTTCGCGTATTCTTGACATTTGTTCCATGTGCTGACGCCATTGTGTTTCTTCCCACGAGCCCAACATTTTTTCCCACTACCTACACTCCCATAGGGCTTCCCTCCTTGTTTTCATTGTGACGACTCCCTGATCCATTGGAAACTTGATCATGGAGTAAATGGTAGAGACTACCGCTCCAAGACTTCTCATTCTGGTTCTCCCAATCAGGATGTTATATGGTGAGTGACACTTAACTATTGAGAATCCCATAGGTCTATCCACCCTAAGGGGTGATATGTTTCACCTAAGAACCCTACCAACAAAGCTTTACACCTTCTTAGGCTTGACTGGATGTTAGTGTTGAAGCTCCTGTAATAACGTTCGTACATAATCTCTGATGAGCTTCCGCTATCCACGTGAATCCTTCGGATTTGATGACCTTCTATCATTCCTTCTAGTACAATGGGCTCGTCCGTCAGGCTGTTCTGAGGGATTGCTGGGAAGGTGAGCTCCTCTGTCAAGCCTGATCTTTCTTGTTTGTAAGGTCTTTTAGGGTTTCTTCCCCCAGCTATCATGTTTATGACCTTCACATCATTCCTTCTCTGATTTCCACTTTTCTGGTTGCTTCGGCGGATATCCCTTACCAGGTGAGCTAACTGGCCTGATGCTACAACTTCTTCAATCTGTTTTTTCAATTGATAGCAATCGTTAGTATTGTGTCCCCTATCCCTGCGGTAATCACAGAATTTGTTCAGGTTTTGCTTTTCTGGACTTCCGATCAAGGGTGGTGATTCTGGGAAACATATGCCTTCCATGGCTAAGATTTCCATTGTACTTTTTGTGAGTGGGGTGAAGGTATCCCTTATGGGATAGGGCGTATACATTCCTATATTTCTTTGTACCTCCCTTGGTCCATTTCTATTTCTTGCCCTCTCTTGTCCTCCGGACTAGACCGAACGAGTGTATCCTTTATCTCCCTGAAAGGGACTGACCATCTCTACCAAACCTGCAGCCATTTCTCCTCGAATGAGGCTGAATTGGTGACGAATGGGTCATGGTCATGGCCTCAATCTTGGCTCCTCAAAGCCCCGGATTTAGGGCTGATCCCGGACCCTATTCTTGATTTATCTAGGGATGATGTTAGGCAATGGCGTGATAATAATGGCTCATTTTTGGTGTTTTATGTTGCTAAGGCTTGGGAAACGCTTCGACCAAGAGGAACTCAGGTTCCTTGGGTCCGGATTGTGTGGGTTTCTCATGCTATACCAAGGAACGCATTTCATCTTTGGTTAGTTATGAGAAGTGGTCTTAAAACGCAGGATAGAATGAGGCAATGGGATGTTGGTGTTGGTACCGACTTAAACCTGCTTCGTTGTGCTTTGTGTGATTCTCAACCGGACTCACATGCACATCTTTTCTTTGAATGTCCTTTTTCGTCAAAGGTTTGGTTATATGTTCGTGAATTGGTTGGTATGGAGCTTATCCCTCCTATTATGCATGACATTATTTCTTATTTACAACCAATTAATAAGAAGAGAACAGCTTTGAGTATTCTTGGGAAACTTATATTGGCTGCCTCGTCATATTTTATTTGGTTGGAGCGCAATAATAGAGTGTTTAAGCAGGTGAAGAAGTCACCGGAAGATATTCGTGACATTATCATGGTTGCAGTTCGTCTAAAGTTGCTTACTTTTTGCTTCAAGGATACCTCTATGGTTAATCAGCTACTAGCACGTTGGAAGATGCCTAAATCATTTAGGCTTTATGTTGAGTTTAGCTTGTCCATAGGTACTCGTTCTTTCCATTGGCAGACTTGGAAGATTATTGATAGTATAGGCTTTTATTTGTATTGCTTATATACATATAGTTAGGCCTAGATGATTGTGGCATGTCACAATCGTGGTAGTTGGAAGTTCAAGCTCTTGCTTGAGGTTAATGTGGTACTTTTTTTTTTGGGTAAAGGGAAATTCCCCGGTAAAATATATAACACCCAAACACAGTTAAGTACAATGGAATGCGGCTAAGATGCCACATTAACCTCAAGCTACACTTGAACAACCAAAGTCACTTGAGACATGCTCCAAGCAATGTCTTTTTTATGATGATTAATACAAATTTACCGGGGTAATCCCCTTTACCAAAAAAAATCTCTAACCCTTTCGAACATTTCATCCACTATCTTGGAGATTTTGTCATTCAGCTTTTTTGCTAGTTCCGGATGGCCATGGCCATGCATGAAAGCTGAGATGCAAAGAACCAGGGGAACCCCTTTTATGTGCGAACTTTAGAACTTGAACCGATCCATAAAAGTTTGTAGGCTCTCGTTCTGTCTCCTCTTGATGTAGTGAATCTATGTGGGGTCTTTGGAATATCTTTTTTGTTGTTAAAATTCTTCAAGGAACTTCTAGCTTAACTCCACAAAATTGTCCACACTTTTGGGGTCTAAATGGTCAAACCATTTCCTTACCGCTCCACCTAAGGTTTGCCGAAATATCTTGCACCACATGGGCATCGACCATTCTTCTTGTTCAGCTGTAGCTGAGAAGATACTTAAATGATCCTCCTGATCTTTGTTTCCTTCATAAACCCTGATGTTTCTGGGGAGCTTGGCCCTCCGGTGGTATTTGAAACGGGTGATTCTTGGGGTAAAAGGAGTAGGTTTGGGTCTTTTGTAGGGTGAGTTCAGGTCTTCACAAGTATCTTCCGAACCTTCATCGTATTCTGAGTATGTGCTTGTTTCTTGGTATTCTGACCTTCTTTCTCTGGGTTTGGATTTCTTCCTTCTGGCTCTTTCCTTAGTTCGGCTTCGGTTCTCCAGCCTTTTTAACCTTCTCAGGCGTGATGGTTCTTTGCCTTTGGGGAGATCCTTTTGACCTTTACCAACAGAATGTGTTTCACTATGCATGTCAGACGTGCAGGTGGACTCAAGAGAGAATCGATCGGAAAAGACTTTTGTTGTTGACCTACCCGGAGCTTCTTTTTCAGAGTCAATGTAGATGACTTTTCTTGGTGTTGACTTTGCCTTGGCTTGATGGTCCAGCTCCTTAATCATCATTCTCAAGACGTCAATGTTTTCTTTAATGAAAGTCTGAGAAGGAGAGGGGGTTGTTTGAGTCTGAAAGGTTGGTACGGTGGCCCTTTTTTGGGTTTCCGTTCCCGCGTCTCTTATCTCTGTCCCTTAGACCTCCTCTTCCATTGGTTCTGAGTCAACCATGTTTTTCGCTTTCTTTAAACTCAGGTAGATTGGGACAAGCGTCCCACGGATGGTGCCAAATGTTGAGGTAAATTTATGTGGGCTTCTTGAGCTTGGTAAAAGAGACCTCAGCGTTGATGAGTATCTAGGTCAGCTTGGCTTCTCTGGAGCTTACTCCTTCATATCCTAGCTGAAAATAAGAAAGAATACCGTTAGCTCGCCCCGAGGTGTTAATCCGAGACCAACTCTGGTGTAAGAGTAAGTATTTGGATGTGAGACAATTACGAAGAATATGTAAAGTGTGGTCCGAAGTAGGTATTATGTTTTGTCTTGAGGGAACGAGCTCCCCTCTTTATACTATTTAGGGTTCACTACAAGACATAACTGTGGGGCATTTCCTTGGTACTATTGTCGGCTATGTGTCATTCCAAGGACAGTGTGTGACACCCGTGATTTGGGCATGTTAGTTTTACCTTTAGATATGGCTATGTGTTCATTGTATGTGATTAAGTGGTGTGCTATGTGATTATTATGTGTGCTAAGTGGATTTAATTAAGTGATGAAAATCATTTTGCGTTGTATGGCATCCTCATTATATGAGTGAGTTTGGTTTGGTGATTAGTTATTCCATTTGTTCACGTTTAGTAATAATAGAAAGGAATGGCTAATTGCATGTAATGCTGAACGTCAATATTAGGACTATTATGGATTAAGCGCGTTTAAGAAAATGTGTCATAATTTGACGGAGAGTTAAGTGATGAAATATGATGCTTTGGGTAAACTTTCTAAAAATAGAAAGTGAATTGTGAGAATAAAAGTTATATTAGAAAGTAGTTTTAAGTAAAAAGGTTTACCTAAATTAGCTTAGGTTTTTATATAAAAACATAAGGTATTAAAAGGTAATAATTAACTAATAAAAAATATTTTTTTATACATACATAATAAATACGAATTTAGAAAAAAAAAGAAAAAGAAGTTGAGTAGGGATCAAGTTTGTATTAGATAAGGGTTAGGAGATTAGGTTTAGCTTATAAATATAAAACCTAGTCATATCTTCCCCTTTCCCACACTTTTTGTTTTTGGTGGATCTAGAATCAGCCCCAAGAAACCCTAGGAGTGCCCGAAAATGTTTGATCCAAGAACCCATAAGATTTGTTGTTAAGTGCTAGCAATCAATTGTAAGTATGTTCATCTTACCTAGTTAGATTTGTAGTATATCAGTAACTGATTTATGATGGCTCTAAGGTTTCATAAAATAAATAATAATAAATGAAATTTAATGATGCTGGAGTGATTAGTGCTTGATTAGGGTCATGTTCATGCAATTGGTTATGTTAGATTTGCGTTAAAACATGATTTAGGGTTGAGCAGAATTTTGGGTCGTGTTAAACATTGAATATCTATATAAAAAAGCGTGTATAAGATGAGTATTTTTTGAGTCTATGAATAAGCCAAAAGAGTCTACTTTCTAGAAAATCTGGCCTCGAAAGTTTTTAAGGTCGGGAAGGATTCAAATAATCTCTGTAATATAAAGTTGGTCAATAACAGTAGAATACGGTCAATTAGGTCATTTTGTGATGGTGATACCTAACTTAAAAGGAATTTAACGATGAGCCCTTCTACAGTAGTTAAGTTCCATATGTCTATTGATAATCCTGTGAAAATTGGCCTCTGAAAGCATATACTAAGTATGGAAGTTAGAGTGGAATATTTTGGATGGCAATCAGATCCGAATTATGACTGTTTTGAAGTTTGATATTTTTTTATGAGTTAGTTTACACATGTTATGTAATACATTGGAATCATAAAGGTAGTTAATATACTCAAAAATACACATGGAATGATTTTTGGTAATAAATTAATGAAGGTCGTTAATAAGGGTTTTGAGTACGTAAAGAGACACTAAAATTCAATCAAATATTGAACGTAATGATAAAAGTAGCTAGTTTAAAGTGTTAATGAGATGGTTTAAGGATTGGGCATGGTGTTGGGGTGACCCATGATGTTTAGCAAAACCCTTAGAACATCCATCCATATGTGTGAAACAAAGTACTAAGCGTTTATAGCTTGGTCGCATTGTAACCGAGTTTTAATTTAGGTTTGTAAAAGTATGTGTAGATTGAGATTTGGAAGCTGCGTTTGAGTATTCAGGTGAGTTTTACATAGTCCCCTCTTTCACTATCGCATTTTAAATTGGGATGGTAAAATGCCAATTGATTTGGAAATGTTGACCAAATACTGTGATTAATGTGTCTTTATTTAGACAGTGAAGGACTTTACTTGGGCAATATGATATGTTACGTTATGCTAAATGCTTATGTGTATTTGGATCGAGGGTAATGTTCCTACCCATTTGTTATGATATTAGATCGGGGGTAACGTTCCTACACATGTGAAGTGATGTTTTTAATGGATCGGGGGTAACGTTCCTTCCCAAGTGTTGATACTTGTTGGATCGAGGGAACACTTCCGTTCCCATGCTCGTTACGGTTACATTGCATGTAGCTTGTGATAGCTAAAGTGAATTGTCCCTTAGCCAGGATTTGCATTAATCATAGTAATTGTTTATAAGCTTTGATTTTCGTATCTTAAACCTATGACTCTCACCAACCTTTGTGTTGAAGTTTTAAGCATCATTTTTCACGGTAACCATCTTGAGGAATGTTGAATTAGGAAGGAGTGGCTAGAGAGCCGTAGCCTATTGCATTGCGGAGTCATTCTCTCCTGAAGATTTTATTTTTTTTTAAAATGTCAATTTGAATTGTTAGATACTTGGTTATTATAAGATTGTATAGACTTTTGTGGAGGTATGTTTACCTTATGAGTATGACTTTGCTATCGTAATGCAAGACTCTTTAACAAGTATTAGAATTTATTATCATGACACATTGTTCCTCATTTGTTTATCTATTTCATTTAGTTTCTCTCTATTGTTGACAACCATTATGTTGTGATACATCCATGATGATAACGCTCCATGTTTCGCCTAGGCAGGGTGTGACATATCGCTATCAAGCCTTTGGTAATAGAGAAGAAGTTGTTGAGCCTAGACTATAACCTAGGGTCCTTCATCGCATTTAGGACTCAAATGTTTATTTTTATAACTGCTATGCTTCCCTTCTATTTTGCTTACTAATAAATTCTCATATTTCTCTAAGATTGTCAATTTAGTTTTATTTAGCCTACCATTATCTGATATGAAATAAATAACTTTCTTAGTATTAATAGCTATGTTTATCCCCCACTTACCGTAAGAAGTCTCGTTGGGAACCATTTCCCAACTGGGATAAAAGCGTTATAAGGAGCCTCTTGTGGAACTTAAGGAGATAGGATAGTTGATCATTTTGCGGATGCGCGTAATAGGGCTAGAGCCGCGGAGTCGGGTGATTCTTGCGGAGGAAAAGTCAAACCCAAGCGAGTGTCCACATAAGTTTAACTCTCCCTTTACCTCGTCATGTTGTAATTGATTTATTTTTACGGATATTACGTATTTTGGAGTCGTGCGAGTCTTACTTCCTATAAAAGATGTTATTTGAATTTATTTTGATATAAGTAAGTAGGTTATTTGATGGAACAATCATTTAATTATGGATTAGTTAGAGGGTTTTTAAGATATCATTATGGGAATATGTTCTTATATATTGAATTGTGATTGATAATGGGTAGTCTTAGGAAGTAAGTACACTGTGAAAGGAGGCAACTTATAATTATGGACGGCCAACATAAAGGCAACACACACGTAACTTGTGACCAGGATTGCATAATATTTGGTGTTTAGTGTAGTTGTATAATATGTTTTTTAATTATGTTATTCAAGAAAAGGATAGTGAGGTATTGTAAAGAATATTCTACTTACCCTAATTGGTAGGATATGTTTTCATTGTGAGTTGTATATAAAGTAAGTTTCCCTTCTATCTAGTATGTACGATACCAATTATTTGCTATATAGAGGTTGCTGTTTGCTCGTGTTTGTTTTGAATTTCCTAAGTTTAAGCTTAGCATCCCTTCATCGTACTTTGTCAGTAAGGATACTCGATTTTCCTATTCAACGTCTCGATGTATATTGGTTGTTCTTTTTTTGGGTAAAGGGTTTCCCCGGTAAATAGTATTACACCAAAAAAGCCGTTTAAGTACAAAAGATGTAGGTTAATTCCTACACCCCAGCCCGTTACATGGGCAAACACACTTAAGATTGACAAACCAATCTCAAGAAACATCTTGCATCAAAAGCGCTACCAAGAAACTACCACATAAGAAAGATCACCTAACTTATTTAAACAAACAAGAACAAATTTATTTCCTAACTCGAGCTTTAAGCCGGATATCAAATTTGTCACCAAACTTGTCCCCTTCAGGAAATATAAATTCATCCACTTCCTTATCTGACTCAACATGCTCATTCAAATGAGACTCTTTAGTCCCCTCCACTTGTTCTTCCTCTAAATTACCCCTAGAGCTAGATGTTCCACATTCATCTTCTACGTTCATAGTATTTAAAGCATCAAAAGAATTTGAAGTAGAAGGACCTTTTACCAATGTCTAGAATTAGACCCACTTTGAGAGTCGTAGGATCACATATCAGCTCCTCTTCGTAATAATACCCCTTATTCGCTGCCAAGGAAAATTGGTTGTGTGTTTATTAAGCCAAAAAAATACCAATCAATTTGGTCTCGATCTAGGGCCGCATATCAGATATCATCTCCCAGCCTTCTTACCTTTGTGATTCTTCCTTTTGACTTCCGTAAAACCATCACTTTTTGTAGCTTCCGTAGCAATCTTAAATGGGTCACTAGGAACAGTCACTGCAACATGTTTAGGACAATGCAAGAGATCATGCCCAAAAATTTTACAATCAGCACAATGAGGTGGTTTCCACTTGTGTTCTACTCTAATTACTGCCTTAGTATACCCATCCCCCTTTTCATTCGGAATAGCCATAGTCACTTCCGTTTTTAAATCGGACTTCGAATTTACTTCGATTAGGGCACGAGCATAACTTATTCGACCCCAAGATTCCTTACACATAGAACTAGTAAAAGCATCAAATAATAAAGGTTTACCAATTTGTGTAGCGATCAAACTCAAACCATCCCCCGAGAAAGCAAGGATCGGCACACCATGTAACTTAACCCACACCGGAACACACGTAACCTCACCCTTCTTCAACGACAAATTAGGAGACCATTTAGTAAGAATAATGGGAGATTTTCGAATCATCCATGGACCCCTTTGTAAAACTTTCTCCAAACCCTCTTTGGAAGCAAATTTAAACATGAAAACCCCGTCATCAGTCTTCATAAGATTTTGCAACCCGAAATTACTCCAAGCATTATTAACGTACTTTTGTACAATCGGGAATGCAAGACTTGTGCCAAGAAAATAACCTACAAGAGTGTTTTCATACCTGCTTTTTACCACATCCGCTACAGCTTGTGGAAGAACACAATCATAACTTTCCACATTCTCCTCATTCAAAAGCGAACGAAAGTTAACCCGTTCAGAATTTTGAAGATTTTCACATGAAGCCAATGCCATAGTAGGAGACCCATTCGATGTATATTGGTTGTTCGGAATCTGCTCTTTCAGATATAGGCGCGTTTTGTTAGTTCTTTCGTTGCATTGATTACTCGTATGAGTATCAAACATTTCTTTTAAGCACTAATTATTCCTAACATATTAGTGTGGATCATTACTCCCTTGGTTGTATATCCCTTTTTTCGTAACCCGTTTGGCTACTTGTTAGTATCGATGATTTAGGATTTGCTCTAGTATGATCATTTTTTGGATAAGACCTTACGTTTTCTTTTGGGTACGTAAAGTCTTTCACCAGTATATTCTTTCCTCCTGTGTTTTTCTTTCTTTTTCAAACAATAGAATAGTTTTGAGTCTGTAACGGTGTTTTACGATCCCTTTTGGTATTATGGTGACTTTTGTTTTGACTAACAAATTTTTATAATTTATGTCTAGTTATAAACACCCTTTAGAAGATTGTGGTTAGTGGTTTGGGAAAAACATAGTTTAAAATGATCTTTATAAATAGAATAGTTTAAATGGCCTATGCAAATAGGGATATGAAAAATTGTTGAGTTGTTTAAAAAGAATTACATTTTATTATAAAAAAACAACAGGTTTAATTAAAGTGATTCATAGTGGTTAATGGTACATACACCAATAATAACCATCTCTAGATTTATTTATGACAACCATATGAATTTTTATGAATGTTATTAAGTTACATTTTAATTAATATTTAAAAGCTTTTTATCCTTAAAGTACTCTCATTTGAAATTGATTTTTATAAAAACATTAATTAATTTGGTCTATCTAGTAAAGTCGATAATTAGTATAAAGAAATTTATGTCTTTTCGAATGATTTTTTTATGTGCATATAGTCGTGGGTACTCCAGTTGAATTTCTTTCGTTGCGTTCTGTTTCACTCGTTGCATAAACTATGCCCATTATCTTTCAAAGTATTCTTATGATCATTATGATCTACGACTATTTGTGCATATGTGGAATCTCCATATGCATTCTAGCCTTTAACCTCTATATTCCGTTTGTTATCCTATTCGATTGTTTGTAACTCTTGAGTTTTCGTTTGATACCGTTGATGTCGTGGAGCTTGATGTGATTGTGGGAAGACTAGTTGTCCAAAAGGAAGTTCCGGTGAAGTATTCATGAGAAGGAGGTTAGATAACCATTGGAAGGGATAGATACCTTCGGGTTCATGGGGAACGTACTTTGGGAGCCGCCAAAGCCCTAATGAACGTTAAGGTAGATGAACCAAAATTGAGTGATATTTCCGTCGTACGAGATTTTATTTGTATGTGTTTCTATAAGATATTTTTTTTTTTTTTTTTTTTTTTTTTTTTTTTTTTTTTTTTTTTTTTTTTTTTTTTTTTTTTTTAGTCCAATGACCACGCGCAATGACAATGTTAGTTTCCGCGTAGACTTTAGTTCATTGGAGCGACGCTAGTCGCTGAAGTCTCCATAACTCTAGCACCCTCGGAAATGCAAGAATTGTCTGAACAACTTCAAGAGTTGGAAGACAAGGATTTCATATGACCTAGTCATTTTCCGTGGGGAGCACCGGTGTTATTTGTTAAGAAGAAGGATGGTTCTTTTCGCATGTGTATTGATTATAGGGAGTTGAAGAAATTAACTGTTAAAAAAACCGTTATCCACTCCCTAGGATTGATGACTTGTTTGATCAGTTACGAGGAACGTGTCCTTTTTTAAAGGTAAAATTTCAGCCAGGTTATCATCAGCTACGAGTGCATGAGGATGCCATTCCAAAGACCGCATTTAAAACAAGATACGGACATTTGGCCTAACGGTTATGCCTTTTGTTGGGTTTTAACCCATGCACCAGAGGTTTATCATGGACTTGAATGAACCAGGTTTTGCAAACCGTACTTAGGTTATGTTTGTCATCGTATTCATTGATGACATTCTGGCCTACTCAAAGATCGAGGAGAAAACATGAAGTTCATTTGAAGTTTAAGTGTTAGAGTCACTGCGGGAAGGATAAGCTGTATGCTAAGTTTTTCCCTAAGTTGTAGATAGGGTAGGAAGAAGTGCATTTTCTTGGTCACAAAGCTGGAGACTAGTAAGATGAAGGCGGTGAGTAATTTGATGATTTATTCTTTAGGTTGGCGATGTTACTAACGACGTTCATTGCAAGAAAAAAAATTTAGATTGTTGAACCCCTTTACTTCCCTAACTGAGAGGAATCAGAAGTATGAGTGGAGCGTAGAACAAGAAGAGGCTATTCAGACTCTAAAGAATGATTTGTGTGATACCTTATTTATTAGCATTCTTGGAAGGAATAACAGGTAATACATAACTCGCCCGATATATCGAGTGTGAAGTGGGATGTTGCGTTGTGTAAAAAAAAGGAGATATTAAATCAAGATGAGCACGAGAATGATACTGGGCAGTCTAAAAGTGAGGCGTTCAACAAGAGAACGTACTCGCAGAAAGGCTACATGGTTTAGATCAACAGATGGAAAGAAAAGGAGACGAAGTTTGTTACTATCATGGCTTTGACATCTAGGGGTTCTATTGAGTGGAAGTGAAATGACGAGCCCATGTCATACAAGGTACTGGTACATCCTGGAGCGGATAAGTAGAACTATAACCTTGAGACATGTAATGTGTAGCCACGTGGATAGAAAAATGATATAGCTACCTAATGATAGCAATTGTCGATTAGTTTAAGAGGGTGAATGCTTCAATGTCAATGACTTTTGGCATGCTGCAACATCTGAGATACTAGACTTGAAATATGAGATAAAATCACCATGGGATTTTTATTACTAAATTCCAAAGTCAAAGTATTGAGAAAGATGTGTAGTTGGGTGATGGTCGGATAGACTAAAAGAAAAAAAACCAAGTTTAGCTCATTTTCGAGCTATACCAAGAAATTTCCAAGATGTAAGTTGGCAAGGATATATATGTGATGAGATAATAGCAAGGATGAAATTCTGGTGATGATAAACTCAGATGAGAGGATATTACCCCGTGGGTTTAGGCAGACGCTGCAAAATGTATGTTATGAGCTGCGATTGGATTTATTACTTGCATGGCATCCTTCAAGCGGAGATGGACGAAAGTTAAAGTAATTATTCATACTTTGAAGATATAATGAGGGCATGTGATATCCCGATTTTGGTGTTAGTTATCATTTTGAGCATTCGGATGTGCTCCGTTGGATGCTTTGTATGGAAGGAAAAAGTTGGACGACAGTTCTATGGCAGAGATCGGAGGGAGTAGTTTGATTGGACCTGAGTTAGTGCAACAAATGATTGATAAGGTAGTGTTGGTAAAGGAAAAGCCCAAAGAGGCGAGAGATCATCAAAAGAGCTATGCGGATAAGAGACGTAAACCGTTAGAGTTTGAGAGTGGGAGAATTTCCCAAAGGTGTTATTAAAGGTGTCTGATAAAAGGAAAATCTCAAAGCGGCGAGGAGTCGCAAAAGAGCTATGCTGATAATAGACGTAAGCAGTTGGAGTTCGAGGTTGGAGATCGTGTGTTATTGAAGGTGTCGCATTGGAAAGCCATGATTCATTTTGGAAAGAAAGGTAAGTTAGCACCGAGGTATGTAGGACCGTTCAAGATCCTTGAAAGGATCGGCCATGTAGCTTATCGGTTAAGATTGCTTGAGGAGTTGAGTGGTGTGCATAACACATTCTACGTGTTAAATTTGAAGAAGTGTTTGGCGGATGCTAATCTGCATGTGCCACTGAATGAAATCAAGGTTGACAAGACTCTTCGTTTTGTTGAGGAACATGTAGAGATTATGGACTGTGAGATTAAAAGTTTGAAGCGTAGTAGGATATCTAAGTATCCTCTGTTATTTGTTGATCGTACTGTTGAACCGGCTAGTTAAATCTCGGGATGAGATTTCCTTAAGGATGGGATAATGTGACACACGTGATTTGAGCAGGCTAGTCATACCTTTAGAGATGGCTAAGTGCCTATATGTATTATATGTGTGTGCTAACTGGTTTAAGTATGTGATGATATCATTTTGAGGTGTATGGGCATCTCATTATGAGTGTGTTTGTGTTTGGTGATGAGTATTCCATTTGTTCACGTTTAGTGAAAATGGAAAGGAATGGCGTATTGCATGCAATGCTACGTCAATATTTGGATTATTGTTGATTAGCGTTTAAGGAAAATGTGTCATATTGAAGAAGAGTTAAGTGAGTGAAATATGGATGTTTGTGGTAAACTTTCTAAAAATAGAAAGTGAATTGTGAATTGAAGTTTATATTTAGAAAGTAGTTTTTAGCAAATTGGTTTACCAATTTGCTTTAGGTTTTTATAAAAAAATTAATGGTATTGGAGGTAAATTAACTAAAAAAAATATTTTTTATACATACATAATAAATACGAATTTTAGAAAAGAAAAAAAAAAGTTTGAGTAGGGATCAAGTTTGTATTAGATAAGGGTTAGGAGATTAGGTTTAGCTTATAAATACAAAACCTAGTCATTCCCTTCCCCTCCCTTTTGTTTTGGTCGATCTAAATCATCCCCAAGAACCCTAGGGGTGCCAAAAACTATTTGATCCAAGAACCCTCAAGATTTGTTGTTTAGGTGCTAGCATTCAAGGTAAGTATGTTCATCCTAGTTAGATTTGTGTATTCATGTAACATGACTTATGATGGATCTAAGGTTTTCATAAAATACATAATATTTATGATATTTAATGATGCTAGAGTGATTAGGGTCATGTTCATGCAATCGGTTAGGTTATATTTGCGTTAAAACTTGATTTAGGGTTGAGCAGAATTTTAGGTCGTGTTCAATGACTGATATATAGATGATAAAAGCGTGTATTGATATGTTTCTTGAGTCTATGAATAATCCAAAAGAGTCTACTTTCCATAAAATCCAGCCTCGAAAGTTTTTAAGGTCGAGAAGGCATTCAAATAATCTCTGAAACAAAAGTGGTCAAAACAGTAAATACGGGTCAGAATTAGGTCATGTTTGTGAGGGTGAAACCCTAACTTAAAAGTGGAATTAAGCTTAGCCCTTCTACAGTAGTTAATTTCCATATGCCTATTGATAATCTTGTGAAAATTAGCCTCTGAAAGCATGTCTAAGTATGGTAGTTAGAGTGATATATTATGGTGTGCAATCAGATCCGAATTAGGATAGTTTTAAAGTTTGATTTTATTTGAGTTAGTTACACATGTAAGTAATACTTGGGAATCACAAGGTACTTAATATACTCATAAATGAACATGGGTGATTTTTGGTATAAATTATGAAGGTCATTAAGTAAGGGTTTTGAGTACGTAAAGAGACACTAAAATTCTGCAATTCTGATTTAATTATAAGTAGCTAGTGTAAAGTGTTAATGAGATGGTTAAGGTTGGGCATGGTGTCGGGGTGACCCATGATGTTTAGCTAAACCCTTAGACATCCATCATATGTGTGTTACATGAACTAGAGCTTTTAGCTTGGTCGCGTGTAACCGTGTTTATTTATTTGTATAGTTGCGTGTTGAGACTTGGAAGCTGCGTTTGAGTATTCAGGTGAGTTTCATAGTCCCTCTTTTCACATCGCTTTTAAATTGGGATGGAAATGATGCAAATGGATTTGAAATGTTCTAATTACTGTGATTATGTGTCTTTATTTTGAAATGCAACTTTACTTGGCTATTGTATGTTACGTGCTAAATGCTTATGTGTATTTGGATCGGGGGTAACGTTCCTACCCATGTGAAGTGATGGTTTTAATGGATAGGGGGTAACGTTCCTACCCAAGTGTTGATACTTGTTGGATCGAGGGACACGTTCTGTTCCCATACTCGTTATGGTTACATTTGCATGTTAGCTTGTATAATAGTATAGTAATTGTCCTGCCAGGTTTGCATTAATCACAGTAATTGTTTATAAGCTTTGATTTTCGTGTCTTAAACCTATGAATCTCTCCAACCTTTGTGTTGACGTTTTAAGCATCATTTTCAGGTAACCATCTTGAGGATGTTGAAGTTAGGAAGAGTGGCTAGTGAGACAGTAGGCTTGCATGCGGAGTCATTCTCCTAAAGATTTTATTTAATGTCATTTGAATTGTTTGATACTTGGTTGTTATTTGATTGTTTAGACTTTTGGAGTATGTTTCCTTGTGGTATGACTTTGCTATCGTAATGCAAGACTCCTTTATCTTGTGTTAGATATTGTCATGACACATTGTGTCTCATTTGTTTATCTGTTTCATTTAGTTCTCTCTATTGTTGACACCATTGTGTTGTGATGATATCCATGATGTTACGCCTTGTGTTTTCGCCTAGGCGGGGTGTGACACAGTGGTCCTCGGCAAGGATTGTACCTTTGTCGGGTTATCCTTTAATACCACTGTGCTAGGACGGAGCTAATGACTCTAGACCTAACATGTCCTTCGACATAACAGCTTCTTTGAAGTTCTCCCGATTGTCCGGACCTAACATGTCCTTCGACATGCCAGCATCTCTGGACTACTTATCTAGTTTGGCCCATGCTAGTTTGGCAGAGGTATTCGAGCTACAATTTTATCTGGAAGTTTCGAGGGAGACTATACCTCATCAGTGTCATTTGTATTTTTCATGTAGGGGTGTTTTATTAGTTACATAAAGGCAACACTACAAAAATAGTCCTTGTGGATCCTCATTTTCGCACTCCCTGCTATCCTTTTTTATTTTTGTAGAAAGGTACACATACTACTGTTTTATTGCAATATTGCCACTGTCAGTAACAATCGTTGGTTGACCCCTTAAATTTGGTCAAAACCCATGCTAAATGACAAAAGTACCCTCGTCTTCTTCCCTACTTTGATTTCCTATTGAATTTATAATTAATTCTAAATCAAAACTCAAGAACACAATAACAACATCAAATCGAAACCCCCTCAATAATCATCATCTAAAATCAGATTCAACAAGTCCAACATATTTATTCTATTTACTCTAAATATAACTTAAACAGAAAAAACACAACCTGTAAACCCAACCAAGCACACATAAATCTATAACCACCACCACCACCTCCTCCAAGATCTACAACCATTACTTCAAATACACAAAACAAAATGCAAGCCTATAAAATTTAGATCTACACAAACTGAACCCTAAATTAAAACCCCAAGTCGACCCAACACAAAAGAAAACTTGTAATGAATCGAAACCTTAATTTTCAGGTGTTTGGAAAAAATCTAGCGAGCTATGTTTTTCTGGCGGCTGTAACAGATCCGGAAATTTCCATAGATTCGGAGAATGACACAGATCTGACGTGTGTGTTCTTGAACTTAAATGAGAAATAAAGAAAGTAATCGAATATGTGATTAGTTGAGGTGTTGTTTGATGGTGATATGAACTTCTTGTTTAGATATTTCATAGTTCTTTTTGTTTTGATAATTTATGTTATTGTAGTTTTGTTTGATTTTTGTAACTAATGCTAGATGATAAATGTTAGGCAAGAAAACTATGATAATGATGGGTTTGTTTTTGAAATTATAAATGGTGGATGTTGTTACTGATAATTATAAATTAAAACTTAAGAACACCACGAACACAAACCTAGAATTTTTTGTTAATGTATCCAACTTAAGATCCATTTTACTTTACACATAAAAAATACAATAAAGACCAACTTAAACACAATATCTAAAACCTATAGTAAAAGATATGATTGATACGAGACTATAGTTTTCATTTTATTTCTTGATTTACACGATATTGTTACTAGTCTTATATATACATAGGCAAATAACAAAAATATAATAATGACCAATATGTACAAATTAGAGAGTCCACGATAAAAGAAATCCGCATACCAAAAGAAAAAAATTCAAAATTCATAATTGAGATGGTAGATGTAAATGACACAACTATCTTCATACAGGGTAGATCTAAACTAAGAAAATAAAACACACTAGTGCCATTTTTGTCATCACCGACCACCGCTACTGACGATCTTCCCTTTTTCTTCTTTTTGTTATAGATCTATATTTGGGTTTTGTTGTAGAAATATGAAAATGATGTTGAAATATGATTTGGGTTTTAGGGGTAATTGTATGGTCTTCATTTATATATGTCTAAACCCGCTTGTGGTGGTGACTGTTGATGGTAGTGAACGGTTGGTGGCGACGACTTCTAGTGCTAATTGTTGTTTCTTAATTCTTTTCTTTCTTTAATTTTTTTCCTTGTAAGTCTGCTTTTTAGTCTGTTTCTTCAAGGAGTGAGGAACATTTTGGGTTTGTGGTCTTAGTGTTCAAGATGTTGTTCAAACAAAGGAAGAAGACGAGGGTAAACTAGTTATTTCCTTGGCCTTTCCGTCCAACTAACCAAAAAACCCAACGACCGTTACTAACAGTGGCAATATTGCAACAAAACAATGTTCTGACCTTTTTGCAAAAAAGGGATGGCAGGGAGTGCGAAAATGAAATTTCACAAGGACATTTTTTGCACTTTTACCTTACATTAATTGTACTTGTTTAAGACACAATTCCATAATAAGTAAGTGTGTAAACTTAATATTGTAAGCCTTCCATTTTGGGAATGTTCCAAATGCTTTATATGTAGTAGAGATATGGGTAAAATGTATAAAGTAATATAAATTAACACTTAGCACTTTGCACATTTGCATCCTATGCTTTGAAAAAATCGTCCAATTTCTATAAAACATGTTTTTTTGTTTTTACGGTAAGTTTTATCAAAAAACTCTAAAAGGTGTATGTTGGTTCTCGTGATGAATTGGGGATATTTTTTTTTCGTCACAAATATTTTATGATTATATGTTTTTACGTAACAATTTGCTTTATCAAATAATCTAATATTTTCTAATTATATGTTTTCTCATGATGAATGTGGATAGCATTATGGAGTTAATTGGTACTCAACCATTGTTTTTTAAGATAATAAATGTAATAATAGGCATTTGATAAAAATAAAACATGAAGATATTAAAGATGACATAAACGAATAAACATAGAATTATAAAAGATATAGCTAATACGTTTAAGATATTAAGGTAGTTAAAGAGTCATTCTGATTTGGTTAAAATAAGTGATTGTAAAATTAGAAAACACATGGTTAGTTTGTATCATGTTAAATAAATGATGACCACATTAGTTAGTAGATTTCATCATTTGTGCCATTTGTTTTATTAGTTGTATTTTTCATGTACGAAGTGTTTTATTAGTTACATTAATTGTAGGTGTTTAAAACATAATTCCATAATAAGTAAGTGTGTAAACCTAACATGTGGAAACTAGAAGGGGGGTTGAATACTTTTTACCGTTTTAACAATTAAAACTTAGATCGTCTACTTATGTGAATTCAATAGATATACAAGTATGTATATGATAGCGATGCAATAAATAAATAAGTAAATGCGAAATGTAAATAAGTAAGGATAGGAAAGATCAAATAAAAGACACGATGATTTATAGTGGTTCGGCTATGAAGCTCCTTTTCGCCCTACTCCACTCCCCGAGTACCCAACTCGAGAGTTTTCTTTACTATGTCAACAAGCTCCCTTTAGGCGGAGAAAACCGTACACGTCGTTTACACTTTTTCCAGTATTAAGCTAAATACCGAGTTCTACTTCGAGATAGAACCAATCTAACACACTATGTATTATAAGGCCTAAGATACTAACCAATCATACACATATGATTACACAAGACAAATAGATGATAGTGGATAAATATCACAAATGTAATGACACTACTAAATTAATAACACTTGAAGCTTGAAGTCTTCTTTGTGTTCTTCACTAAAGAGTGGAGTTATTGGATCACTTGTAACAAGTATAATGATCAAAGAATGTATAAAAGAAAATAAATATGCAAGAGAAAAGTGGGGAAAGGGTTATACAAATGAGAACATTTGGTTTCTATTTATAGACCAAATTTTGAATTCAAATTCTGCCAGCATTTGCCAGCTCTACGGATCTACCGATCCACCAGACCCAGGATCCGTCTTCCTTTTTGGTGGATCCGTGGGTGACAATTAGCTGATATTTTGTCTTTTAGTGATTAACCACAAATCTTTACAAGATATCCTAATTATACTTAAAAATATGATTTTTAGATTCTTCAAGAAGAAAATATTTCTTAACATTAAAATGGATAATTTTTCTAGATTTGAAAAAATATGGAAAGATTATTTCTATAATCCTATTTTGTCTTATTGTTTAATATAACTAGTTTATTATTAATCATGTGTTTATTTGAAATCATTTGGTTAGTAGTGGTTTGTGCAAATGATTAAATTAGTATGCAAGACAACATATTTTCTTTTATCATTAACTACGCTTTATAATGCCATATTTATACCTTAAGTGATTTGATGTTGGGAAATAAACTTACGACTAAATAACATGTTTACGTAAACTTTTACGTAGTATGCCATTATATTTGTTATTATCAAAACTTGAAGATCATTAAATATAAATATCGTTTTTATGTGAATAATTGTATTAACAATCTCTCTTTTTTGATGATGACAACATATAAACTCATATTGATTAAAAGTATACTAAAATAAGTTTTTAGTAGTTGAGTTTACATCTCTTCTCCTCCTTTTTGTCAAAACAAAAAGTTTTGTGGAGGCGCGGTTTCAAGACATTTTTTATGAATGCAATAAAAATGTGTAACGTTTGCAAAGTAATAAATTAAACGTATTGCAAGTGCTCCCCCTTATTTGGGAAACCAAGGAATCAAGCTATGGAGGCGTGCTACAAAACAAAGTTAGTAGACGAGCAAATATACATATGACAACAACACACATATATATAAACGTAACAACCATCATCATCACAACATAAAATAAAGATAATGTTAATTTCATTATTAGGAAAGAAACGTAAAACAAGCATGATAATAAGCTAGAAATGACAACTAGAAAAGTAAAAAATAAGCTAAAAAAATAAAAATAAGCAACACTTTAAATTTTGGGATAAAAGTTGTCCATATAATCCGAGGTAGTGGCTAAACAAAAAGATGTTTAATTCGGGGAGTATGGTGGGTTGGATGAAGATCCAAGATGGTGTCAGATATAGGAAAACATGTAGTTAACACGTTCCCACAACATGTGGATTTCATGCCTAGTTGTACTACAACATTGGCAAAACATGTTGTGAAGGTGTGGCAAATCATTTGGATGTACGAAATCCAAAATGTTATTGTGAGGGTTTGGTAGTTGTTGGTTTCTCAAGTTTGGCTGCAAGTTTGGAAGGTTTTCTTGTTATGGTGCATTGTTGTCGATGTTAACAAACAATGGTTGTGGTGGTGGATGTTCAAATCTGGCCGGTGGATGCGGAAAGTGAGGTGCTGGTGATGGATTTGACAGATTTGGTGGCCAATTATTCATGGTTGAAACATGTGGATTATTGATTTCTCGTGTATTATATAGTATATATATAGTATAAGTAAATAGGAAAATTACTCTTGGGAAAGAGTAATAAGCTAATCACTAATAAAATATATTTTCGGAAAGTATTGATGAGAAAATTACCCTTAGGAAAGGATAAAGTTTAAATCGTTCCCGAGTCGTTTTCCCAACGAAGCGTGAATATTGAAAATCTTGTTTCGGTTTGTGATCGGGTGCTTGAATAATCGAAATTTTGGATTTTGGATTCTAAATCTAATAACACAAAGGGAAAGCACATAAAAGCACGTTAATCTAGGAATAAAGGTAATTTAAAATTCTAAAAACAATTAATAACTAATTAAAACTAAAAGCAACTAATTAACCACAAATAACTAAATAAAAATTTAAAAACTCAAAATGCAAGTTTCTTAAACTAAAATGTATTAAACTAATTTTTAATAACAGAAAATATTTTTAAAATTTTTTAAACTAATTAAAACTATTTTTATAACTAATCGAGACTAAAAATTAAACTAAAAATACTAAACTTAATCCTCAAAAAATTTGAGAAAATTTATAAAAATACTAGATACTAATTCTGAGGTTTACAAAGAAAAAAACGGCTTAATAAGCTATCACCAATAAGCTAAATAAGCTCAAAACTAAACTAGTATAAATAATAATTGAAACCAACATATAAATGAAAAAGTCACAAGGGCAGATGGTAAAGCGTGTGTATGTTGAAGGCAAGGTTATAAATAGCGTGAAGCGTGGCGTGGCTGCATAGCCAAGCCTCAAGCTTTAGCGTGAGGCATTGTGTCATAGCATTTTTAAGGTGTGACTCAAGGCGACAAAAAAAATTTATAGAGTGGTCAATATTAGTTAGCTACTAGGCTTAAAATTGAGTTATTGAGTTACTAAGCCCGAATCCCATACAACCCAAATCATAAATACTTGTAAATAAGCTCAAGTCCATAAAATCTTTTAAAAGCTTCAAAAAAAGGCGTGCTATAGCGCGCTTTATCACGCCTTGTCGCGCTTTATTGCACGCTACTCCTCGAGACGACGCCTTGGCCTGTTTCGTAACGTGGAGGCCACGCCTCGCGCTATGGCGCCGCTATAACGCGCTTTTTAGAACCATGGTTGAAGGGGAGGTCACAGGTTCGAGTCCTGTGACTGATTTTTTCTTTGGAAAACATTTTTTTTCTTTTTGAAAAAGCTGAAGAATAAGTTAAAATAAGAAACTTTAATAAAGGACTTTTTGCCAGAACTTATTAATAAGCTAAAAACAGATTAAACAAAGATGACAGTTTAGCTAGTTTAAGGCTTGTTTGCTTTTAGTTAAAACTGTTGGATTATATAAGCACTAATAAGACCCAAAAAGCTAACAAAAGGCCAATAAGCTGAAACAGACCCTACCCTAGACCTAATAAGCTCTAAAGACTATAAATGAGCAAAACAAGTAAGTTGAACAACAACTAAAAGCATTGAGACAGTTTGACTCAAAAAGGGATTTAAAGGAATTTAACCAAAGTTTAAGCTAAGATTTAGGACTGTTAAACACTAATAATAAGCTGAAAAAATGAAAACAGATTTAGGAAAGATTACAATAAGCTAGGTTCTAAATCAATTAACAAAAGAATAAACTAGAATCTAGGACCTCAAATGATCAGCATTGATCAGATTTTAAAGACTACACCCACACCACTAGCTATACTTTAATGTTCTATCTAAATTACACAAAAGAATTTTTCCAAATACCATGACGTCAAAACAGAATGAAATTGAAACTAATGAAACTATTTTGAACACAAAACCACGACCTCCAAATACATTTTTAAGAAAAATTACCAAATAAGCTGTTTGAACAGACCTTTGAACTTTGCAGGGCCTTGAATTTTTAATACAAAACACTTCAAAACTTAAAAAATCTTATTCATAGGTTATGGAAACTTATATTTAGACTGAATAAAAGGTTTTGAACATCATTTTGATCCTAAAAAAAGCATAACACAGTTTTACTATATGTAAACTGCTTAACCAAACACCCCTTTAAGTTTAGAAAATCTATCTAAATTTAAAGCAAAACAGACCTTATAAACCTCAATTATCAAAACCAGATTAAGATCTAAAGCGTAATAAAAATACAAATAAGCAAAAACAAAGCACTAATAGTAATATCCACTATATAAACAGATTTGACTTCTAGTTAAGGAGTTTTAACTATAAATGGTCAGATCATTTAAAAACTCAAATAAAACTACTTCTAAGCTACAAACTAAATATATTAAGTCACTATTAAGCAGAATAAGCATATAAGCAACAGATATAAGCACAGAATAAGCAAATTTATAAACTACCAAAGAAATTAAGCTAGAAACAAAAATAAGAACTTACCTGTTCCTTTGCTCTAAACAAGGACTTATTAATGCTCTAAAGAGCTTAATCTACAAGCTCTAGCTTATTTTATAAGTGTAAAGACCTCTAATAAGCCCATCCGATTTTTTGCTATCTTCCACATTTAACTTAAACTGAATTTTAGAGGAAATTAAGGTGAACAGCTTATTCAGTTAGAGACAATAAGAAGCATAACTGAATAAGTGATAAGCTGATAAAGAAATTTTGCTAAGCTTATTGCTAATTAAGTGATTTCCATACACAACTTAACAAAATGGCTAAAAGTAAAAATGTAAATTCAACACAAAATTGGAAGGTAAACTGAAATTTTATTAATAATAAAACGTTTACAAGCTTTTAAAAGGAAAATACAAAAAGGAAAATATAATAAGCTGGAAATTTAAGCTAAACTACACTACTCCTACCCTAGATATCTTCTGTGTGAATTCTTGCCACTATTTATAGCAGCTGAGAGAAGCTTCTAGGCCTTGGAGCATCCAATCGTGACTCTTGAATTGTAACAAACTCCCATCCATTGTTTTGCACCCTTGGATCATCCTCCACGTCTCATTAGCCACTAGGACACCTTGGGATTGCCAAGGTGTTAGATAATGACGCACTTAACTTGCCACATAAGCCTTCTAGAAGGTGTGGATTCGTGTGGAAAGTTGGAATTGATTTACCCGTACCCTGTGTAAAATGTGATGAAGAGGGTTAATGGTAATTTTTTTTTGGGTAAAGGGTTTCCCCGGTAAATATATTACACCAAAAAATATTTAAGTACAAAGGAAGAGGGTGAAGTCCCTCATCTCAGTCCATCTAGACACATACAAGCTTCAAAAAGCTACTAACCTAACCACAACATAAGAATGACAAACCATTCTTATGATGACTAAAGAAAGTAAAACAAATACTTCCTAACACTAATCTATACGGATATCAGAATGATAAACTCTACCCCATAGCGTCGAATCCGTCATAGAACTTCCAATGCACGTAGCAACTTCCAAAGACATGTAACATCCATGATCCATTCATTAAAGAGATATAATTGCGCATCATTCCAGTCAAGACCCACATTAATGCTTAATTAAATTCTATCAAGGTACACATTAATTCCAGTCAAGACTAGAATTAATTCCAGTCAAAATACCCAGAATAGATCAAGATGCACATTAATTCCAGTCAAACCAAATCCCTAAAATATAGGGATTCAGCCATAAATTCCGATAGTTTCCATAGCTAACAACTTTAATTCGTCAAACCAGAATAAAAAATGATGAATTCAACTTTACTCCAGTGAAAATGACATAGAACTTCCAATTCCTTAGTGCATCCACGAACCAAGAAACGCATGTCCAATTGTCTCCATAATAGCAGGCAATACTTGATAGGAATGCACTCCAATGCGTCATGGAACATAAAGACACTTCCAGCAATACTAGCACTAGATATACCCATATTAGCATCATGAACTGAGGTCATCCTTAACATGTATGTATAACACTTCAAATCTCAGCCATTAAACATGCAAAAAAGTAACATTCAGATCCTACTTGCGTGGCGCACGACAAACCCTAAATAATTAGGGTTACCTTCAAGCATCGATAATAAAGGATCATAGTAAGATAAGCTAATAAACATATTTGACTTCTAGTTAAGCAGTTTTAACTATAAATGGTCAGATCATTTAAAAACTTAAATAAAACTACTTCTAAGGTACAAACTAAACATATTAAGCCAGCTTTATGCTCAGAATTAGCTTATAAGCAACAGATTTTAAGCACAGAATGAGCAAATTTATTATAACTTCTAAAGAAGATATTAAGCTAGAAACTAATAAATAAGAAATATTATAAATACCTGGGGTTCCTTCTGCTCTTTAAAAAACAAGGACTTATTAATGCTCTAAAGAGCTTAATCTACAAGCTCCAGCTTATTTTTATAAGCTGGGAAAGTCCTATAAGCCCATCCATTCTTGGCGTATCTTCCTCAGATTTATAGACTTAAACGGACTTATGATGAGGAAATTTAAGGCGATCAGCTTATTCAGTTATAGCTATAATGGAAGCTTAAACTGAATAAGTGATATGCTTATAAAGAATCCTAGAGTTATTGCTTATTTAAGTGATCCAACACATCTTAAACGTAATTGCATAAAAGTAAAAATGTAAATTCAACACAAAATTGGAAGGTAAACTGAAATTTTATTAATAATAAAACGTTTACAAGCTTTTAAAAGGAAAATACAAAAAGGAAAATATAATAAGCTGGAAATTTAAGCTAAACTACACTACTCCTACTAGATATCTATCCAGTGTGAATTCTTTGCCAGTTATTTATAGCAGTCTGAGAGAAGCTTCTAGGCTTGGAGCTTCCCGCATTCGTGACTCTTGAATTGTAACAAACTCCCATCCATTGTTTTGCACCCTTGGATCATCCTCCACGTCTCATTAGCCAATAAGACACTTTGGGATTGCCAAGGTGTTAGATAATGACGCACTTAACTTGCCACATAAGCCTTTTAGAAGGTGTGGATGCGTGTGGAAAGTTGGAATTGATTTACCCGTACCCTGTGTAAAATGTGATGAAGAGGGTGAATAGTAATTTTTTTTGGGTAAAGGGTTTCCCCGGTAAATATATTACACCAAAAAAAAATTAAGTACAAAGGTAGAGTGGGTAGAGTCCCTTCATCTCAGTCCATCTAGACACATAAAGCTTCAATAATAAATGATAATAATCTCGCCTAACCACAACATAAGAATGACAAACCATTCTTAATGATGACTAAAGAAAAGTAAACAAATACTTTCCTAACAACTAAATCTATACGGATATCATTTTGATAACTCTACCCCATAGCGTTCGAATCCGTCATAGAACTCTCCAATGAGCACCGTAGCAAACTTCCAAAGACATATGTAACATCCATGATTCCTTTCATATAAAGAGATATAATTGCGACCATCATTCCCAGTCAAGGACCCACATTAATGCTTAATTAAATTCTATCAACGGTTCTGCTATTTAGTTGTCAGTCAAATACCCAGAATAGATCAAGATGCACATTAATTCCAGTCAAACCAAATCCCTAAAACATAGGGATTCAGCCATAAATTCCGATAGTTTCCATAGCTAACAACTTCAATTCGTCAAACCAGAATCAAAGATGATGAATTCAGCTTTACTCCCTAGTGAAAGTCGACTTAGAGCTCTCCAATTCTCTAGTGCTATACACGAAACACCAGAAACGCCATGTTCCAATTGTTCCATAATAGCAGGCAATACTTGATAGGAATGCACTCCAATGCGTCATAGAACATAAAGACACTTCTAGCAATACTAGCACTTCAAGCATTGATAATAAAGGATCATCACCATCACAAAAACTTATAATACGACTTCCAAAAACCCAGCAACGTCAGATTCCATCATGCTGTCATTACATCAATTCATACGCCCCAAACGAGAGATCCAAAATCCCAAACGGCCAAAACCCTGTGCAATCGATCAAAAAAAATCCCTAACCCTAACGAAAAAGACACCAATCAAAGAGGGATTAGTATCTTAGGTTTAAGGAAGATTTAAATATACGATACAAGGATATACCAGGGGTCCCCAATGACAGATGTCGGAAAAACCCTACAAACGGCGATTTCAACAAAACCATTAGTTGAACAACCACACTAACATACTCTAATTAAAAGAAGAAAAATCATAGATTAAATACATTAAGATGCTCATTTATAATGGTTATGTGTTTTTATGTGGTCAATAACAAACCAGAATAGAGAAATCAAAAAGAAAAGGATAAAAGGTTTCGACCCAAAAACCCATAAAAACCAAAACCCTAAATAAAGATGCACGGTCATATAAAGACCAGAACATACGAATAATTTGATCAGGAAAGGCTATGATAGGGCAGGATTAATGACCAGAGAATGATGGGGTGAATAGTAATTTGTTGACCACGTTTTATTATTTGTTGACTTCGGGTCTGGGTTCTATTATTTTGGGTTTGGGCTTGGACTGGGTCGGTTTATGGGCTAAGAGATTGGATTTTGGACTTATGGTTTAATATATCAAGTAATTATGGGCTGACCCGGCCCAATAAATGGGTACGGGTTGGCCCATAAAAGATGAATACGTCATTCGCTTTATTTTCTCACGCACTTCCAGTCTCGTGCTCGGTTTTGTCCTTTTTAGCTTTGTTTTTGTCTTTTTGTGAATATCCATTACCTGCACAACACAATTAACAAAACAGACATATACAATGTATTTTCCATTAGTTTTTTTGTCATTTAAGCTTGTTTTTTATAAATAAATTGATATCGTGAGGAAAACATATCCAAAATCCCACTTTACTTGTACGCTATTGCCGTGTCTACGCAATGATATAAATACACGCTTAAAACCAAAAATTTCAACCACCCTAGACTAATTACCTCGAAAAGTAGCTAAGTGTTCATTCAAGGGGATTAATAAATCACTAGTTTTGAAACGCCCTATTTTACCATTTCTTTTTTTTGGGGTAAAAGGGACTCTCACCCCGGTAAAATGTATATTAATCACCCAAACCGTTAAGTACAATGGAATGTGGCTGAAATTCCATCATTATCACTCAAGCAAAGCTGGTAAAAAACCTAAGCATCATGTGACATGACACACGGCATAAACAACAAACATTTAACAAAATCTACATTAAATAAGGATAAAGCTAACAATAAAAAACCTAGAGTACACAGCAACATAACCTTGGGGACCGAGTTCCCCCTTCTTTTGCATGAGACATAGAGTGTCAAGGAGGTTCTTCTCAGATTAATATCTCATCGACTTCCTCACTATCACTTCATTGTTAGTTATCAACAGCATGTTCGCATTTCCCCATGTTTGATCATCACCACCACTCAACCTCCCTGCCGTTCTTCACACCAATTGGCTACAAACGAATTTCTTCAATAACAATGTCAGCAGCTTTTTGGGGAGGTTCTGAATACGTTGTTTAGAAGGATTTGTGGCAGGTTTATCCTTGTGGTTTTGAGCATTAGGGCTTTCACCTTTTTAACTCCTTCGGGGGTGAGTCACTTTTTTGTTCCACCTGACATTGTTGATGTAGGTTTAATTAGAGCTTTCAAATCCACGAATTGCTAGGTTGTAAATTTATGCCTGGTTCTTGGTCTTTTTCTTCTTGTGAGTAACCATAGTAAACCCATCTTGTTGCTTCGTCTCAAGACCATAATTAGATCTTGGCTTAACAGCTTTGTGAGCCCTTCGCTAGGGCACTGAATTCGATATGCACCAAAACACATGACATTCCAAACAAAGTGGTGGTTTCCACTCATATTCAAGTTTAATTCTTTCAAGAGTATGCCCCGCTCCATCCTCAATACTGACAACCATAACCACCTCCTGTTTTAGAGCTTTATCCACACTGATTTCAATTAGGGCACGAGCATACCCCATACGACCCCAAGTTGCATCACACATCTCGCTAGTAAAACTATCCACCATAATAGGTCTCCTAATTTGAGAGGTAATTCTACTAAGTCCATCTTCAGTGTATGCAACAACTGGAACTTTTAACATTTTAACCCATACGAGAACCTTCTTGACATCATCTTTAGATAATGACATATTAACCGACCATTTATTCAGAATCAAAGGCGAATTCTGAATAAGCCATGAACCTTGTTCAAGAACTTGTTCCATTCCCTTAATGGACTCAAATTTGAAGTAAAAGAACCCGTCATCATCCCGCATGATTTTTTGAAAACCAAACTCTTTCTATGCCCTAGAGACAGATTTGAACCAAGGGAAACGCAATGCCTTTACCCACGAAAAAACCAACAAGTGAATTAGCAAACTTGTTTTTCACAATCTCAATGGACTCAATAGGAAGCACAAAATTAGAATTCTCCTCCTTGTCCTCACTAATAAGAGTGCGAATGTTAATCTTCTTTTTAGTGTTATCATTCTTTGCAGCACCATTAGCACCTTCCACAACATTAGCAAACGCTTTAACCTTTGGATCATCCTCTTTCAACATAGGAGACCCATTGACATCACCAATATGGACCTTCAATACATCAGTAGTATTATTATTAGCAGCCGAACCATTAGGTTGATCCACATGATCCACATCATCTTAAATCTGATTCGTTACATTATCCATTTACTATTATTTTCATCAATTATAAAATATGTATTTCAAAGGTGGATCATCAGTTTCTATTTGGTAATCCTTCATTGGTGTTATACAAACTTGTTCAGCAAACGACACCAATTTGAAATGCGATACAACCTGTTCTAACGAAGGTGAGACAATAACCTTATCTTTGTCAATACGATCACCCCGAAAGCCATGCGAGGAGCTGTCCTTTTTTCAAGGGGAATTTCCCATCAATTTTTAATACCTTCTTATACCAATAAATCGACCAAATAGTATCTCTGCAATTCTCATTAACAATCACCATTGAAAGTGATTGCCCCTTTTGCTTTCGATCCCTAGAATCCGGCCAAATCTTCTATCCCATCTCTCGAAACCCAACAACAACAAACACCAGAGTCCGCAAGAAGATTTGGCAATATGGATATTAGACGGAAACCCTAATCGCTTAGGGCTTCAAGCATCCATAAGCGCAAGCTAACCACCTCCATAAGATCAAAAATTCACAAAAGAAGATGGTTTCCTGACACAAAAAACGTGATATAACTATGGAGAAAATCGTTTCCTAATAACCGCAAACCCTAAAAAACGGAAACAAATCACACCTAAACAACGCATATCTCAATCAAACATGAAGAAGGACACGTTTTTTTTTCAATGAAAACAATGGACTTCTACACTAATCAAAAAAGGCTCAAAGATCAGTTTGATCAAGAAAACGTTTGGAACCCTAAAGGAAAACCAAAACGTGACCCTAAAAACAAACCAAACAGGAAACCAAGAAAGATGTTGTGATAGATCAAAGATTAAAAAGAAAAAACAAAATCAATTCAAGGTTTAAGGATCAGAATGAAAGAAAATTATGATCTGAATATGATTTTAGGGTGGCAGCCGGAAATCACCATTCTAGAGAGAGAAACTTAGAGTTTTTTTGGGTTTTATATTTACATTTTCCTTTATATATTATATTTATATATTATTATATATATTTTATATACTAATTCTTAAATTTCTTTCACAAGAGTGACAACATGTTTGACTTTCATTAATTTATTTATAACTTTTTAGGATCATGGAACAAGATCTGCATCTTATAATAGTGTCCTTAAGAGATCTACAATTTGTCGTACCTCGATTTTTCACCCGCCACCAAACCAAGCTTACAAAACAACAATCATTTGTTTAAATACAAGGTAAGATTGCAACACTATCATATTTGTAATTTGTGTAAGCCTATGACTCACTGTTCACATCTCCGGTGGATTAATCATGTATAACATTGTGTCTATGTGCTTATATCGAATTTCGACCATCCAATCGACATTTTAAGAAAGTTGTAATCCTTCTAATTTTGATAAAAGCATCACGTTCCCCCCAAGAATTATGATTTTGAAGGCGAGATCATTCCATGTAGCGACTTTCTTCTCGGCACATCCCAGCCGAGACCGGCTTAGGTAACCAGGATTTTGACACCCCACAGAGTATAGTATCGGAACTCACGGACGTTCGGTATCAAAAACTCCTAGGCTTCCCGTTAAACTAACACTTCATTTAGAAAGACCACAAGTTAAAGCGATTTTCCCAATATTTATTCAATCATATACATTATACGTAACATTAATATTATTATACTTATAACCTCCACCCTTTAAACGATACTGTCCATCGGTCGCTCGCGAAAATGACCTTGATCACTGTGGTCTTTTTTTCTGGCTTCGGGCCTTGCCTTTTATGAAAGACTGTCACATAGGTATGTGAGCCGATCCTTGATCAGTAATCATGACAAAGATCATTATTTATTACTTATTATTATTTTCAATTTTTTTAACACTTTCATTACCTCTGATTTATAGAAAAAAAAATTTCTTCTTTACGAATAATTTAAGTTTAAAATTATAACTAAGACTAAATAAAAAGTCTAAAAAATGTTGATTTTAAGCGGACTTTTAAGGGTGATAAAACCTACTAAACTTGTCTCTAAATTTTTGAATAAAAGAGCATTGTATGATCAGTCCGAGTTAGAAAAATTCAGGGAGGGACAAAGCCACAAATTAGCACTATATGAGTCTTAAGATATCCATCTAATCCTTGTCTTAGCATCAAACTTATATTTAACTCTATCATTTTTTGTTCTTCGCAAATTTAAAATCTTTAATAAAAAGATCCGCGAATGCTTAGTCTAATAAAATCAAGCTTTGCATATTTAAAGTCTATTATGGAAACTTGCAAACTCTTGGCTTTTTCAAGCTAAAATTCGCGTTTTAAGCTTCTAGTATATATAAAGACTCGTAAGATCAAAAGATTTAATTATATAGGTTAAGGGCAGTTGGAGAGAGATAGAGGCATAGCTATGAGCGCATTCATGCTCGATCAAGTCAAATTATATTTCTTCTCACCATCGGAAAGTTCAAACATTTATGTCAAAAAAACACTTATTTTATTTTTATTTTTTTTTATTTTGGCTTAAATCATATTTTTTTCAGTCATTTTTAGGTGGCAAAAACGGTCATGGTTAGCGTGAAAATAAAGCAAATGCCAGTAAGATCAGAGAAATCATATCGTATCACCCCCCCTCCAATATCTAGTAAGCTTATGTACATGTGTCCGTTCCATTGTTTAAATTAAAGGGGTCTCTACGTAAATATAAATGGTTTATTCATTATGCATAATAGATAAACGTTAGTCTATAAGATCTTGGAATTACACGGATTCTATCTATTCTAATTAATAACGCTTCCAATATATATTAGAATGCTAAGGATTGAAAACTCGATGTGACGTATGGACTCAAAACAAGATGCAAGAGGAGTCTTCTAATCCCGGCAATCCTGTAACTCATAAAAACACAAACCAAGTAAAACCCCCCCCCACCCCCCCCCCACAAGGAAAAAGGTAGAGGCGAGCCTCCTCTCGTCACATTATTAGAATAATAGAAAAATGAAGATAAGAAACCAGGTTGCCCTCCCGAGGAAGGCGCTTGTTTTTTGTGCGAGTATCTAGCTTACCTCACCCCGGATATTCCTTTGTCCTTGGGGGCGAGAAACAGAAAAGAATGGTAAAAAATCTTTATTCGGACTTTCATATGCTTACAAGGCTCTAAGAATGAAACTATAAACTGAGGATACCGGGCGTCAAATAAAAATGGTGTCCTCACTCCCGTGAGGATTCGAGAAGAAAAGGAATGTATTCACAGGATAGGTAAGAAAAGGAAGAAAGATTTTGATAACAAATGTGAGGGAAAAATAATGGCGATCCTCAAAGGTAAATCTCACATAAATCAAAGAATGAATCCCGGGGTCGAAAAACTTTTGAACCATTACATCTTCAATTTCATCATTAGCGCCGTTACATCCTTGTTAGGCTTCTTGGGTCATGACTCTAAAAATACCTCATTGAGGGAAGATTTAGGGTTAGTGTCATTAATAAGAAAAACTCTCAGAGTAGATTATATCTCCCTTTGAATCATGATAACTGTCCTCAATATCCATAGAAACATTAATATCTAGAAAAGCATCGATCTCATCAATATTGCCTCCTGGGTTGAAACACTCATCCTCTTTAGCATCGGAAAGAGGTATGACTAGCAAAACTAGCTCATCAAGGTTAGAAATAGATAAACTCATAAGGAGTCCTTGCTTCTCAGATGTCCTTCTAACACATCATCTAAACGATGGATTTATCGTCACTAGAGATGTACTTGTCATCGAAATCAAATAGAGGGTTTGCGTAAAATTTAACATTTTCTTCAGAACCGCCCCCTCTACTTACTAGAGGTATAAAATTCCATCATTAGCATCGAAGAGGAGGATGAGAGAAAGTTACGGGAATTATCACAAAAAAGGCAAATCACACTCTTTGTCACTGTCGGACGTATCCTGCTGGAATCCCTTGGGATTCGGAGACAGGGTCTCTCAAACACTAGACTTTTATGAATTTGTCTGATTCACTCTTTTTAAGGAATTAGTGTAGAAGACCTCATTCCCATGTTGAGAGGAGTCCTCAGGCTCTATAGTCGGTAAGATGGGTGTGATTGCTATAGTCGGTGGTATTTAAGAAATTAAATTTCATTCAAAGGAATAGTACTCTCTCTTCGTCATCATCGTCATCATAGCAAATAGAATTGAAACATCGCGAAGGCTCGGGAGTATGAAGTATTCTAAGATAGCCCGCCCCTGCTCTCTTGACGGGGCATTTCACCCAAGAATTGATAGTTATTAAAAGTTATTCCTTTGGAACTATAATCATATCTTATGTGATTGTATATCGCTTCGCATATTCATCCTCATTCGCCTCGCGATAAGGTCTTCTTGAATACTCTGAGGCTGATGATCGATGGAATACTGCGGGGGTTGGTCAAAACCGAAATTATAGCAAAGATCAGGCTCATAGAAGTTTTGATACCTCGGTTGACACTGAAAATTCGCATGAGGACCCCCACAGTTTTCACGACAAAGATATTGTTGTGGAAAACTCGGTGAATTTTGTGGATAATAATTATCACTAAAGTTTATGTTTGTAGTCCGGTTCCCTGCTCATAGACAAAGCGGTTACCCCGTGGTGGACAATCATACCACAGTGAGAATCGTTCCCCACATAACTCACCGGTGTATGTCTGGGGCTGTGGCGGAGGTGGGGTAAGAAAAAATTGGGTGTTTCAATCATAAGAAATTGGGAAGTCAGGGTTATGACAATACTACGTCTCTGACAAACTCACATTGGTTAACAACGGCCGACAATTTGTCAACTTATTTGTATAACGAACCTCAACACAACACGAAGTAGCACCCAAAAAACCAAGACTGATGATAAAGGAATTAATACGATAGAAGGGGGTAAGATAAATGAAATTAACGGATAAGAGGTAAATGAGATCATTTTTAGATTTTAAAAATTACAACATAGTTTAAAAGAAATTAATAAATATGTATAAAAAACCAAAAAATAATAAAATTATTTTTTGGAACCAATATAGTCAAAGGTGCACGTGTTAGCTCTCTTAGAAACGCACAAAGAAGCGGATAAGATCGCGTATGTAATGCGCGAGGCTTTTTAAAAACCTTCTCCTTTCGGGTCGAAGTTCGTCGGATCAACCCTCCTTATACCTCTCTTATAGTTTGTTAATCTAAAGGTGAGCCGATTTAACAATTGACAACACGATTTCTTTTGTTGTTTTGTAATTTTTTTAGTATTTTAAATACTTTAGGAAAAGTATTATTGGTGTTTTAATTTTTCTTAGATTTTTATAATAGAAAATAAATCCACAAAAATAAATCAAGAAAAATAAAATATTTTTGTATTTTATAGTTTTATATAAAATGAAAAATAATAAAAAAAAGAAATGTAATATATTTTATTGCACAAAGAAAACGATAACCTTCATGGGGAAGGGTCTTAATGCACTTTTCTTCAAACTTTCAACGCGGATAATCGTTTTCACATCTCTTCCCCCTGTGGCTAGCGGCGCCTCAAAAATAAATTGATTTCTCGTGTATTATATAGTGTATATATAGTATAAGTAAATAGGAAAATTACTCTTGGGAAAGAGTAATAAGCTAATCACTAATAAAATATATTTCCGGAAAGTATTGATGAGAAAATTACCCTTAGGAAAGGATAAAGTTCAAATCGTTCCCGAGTCGTTTTTCCAACGAAGCGTGAATATTGAAAATCTTGTTTCGGTTCGTGATCGGGTGCTTGAATAATTGAATTTTGGATTCTAAATCTAATAACGCAAATGGAAAGCACATAAAGGCACGCTAATCTAGGAATAGAGGCAATTTAAAATTCTAAAAACAATTAATAACTAATTAAAACTAAAAGCAAATAATTAACCACAAATAACTAAATAAAAATTTAAAAACTCAAAATGCAAGTTTCTTAAACTAAAATGTATTAAGCTAATTTTTAATAACAGAAAATATTTAAAAATTTTTTAACTAATTAAAACTATTTTTATAACTAATTGAGACTAAAAATTAAACTAAAAATACTAAACTTAATCCTAAAAATTTGAGAAAATTTATAAAAATACTAGATACTAATTCTAAGGTTTACAAAGAAAAAAAATGGCTTAATAAGCTATCACCAGTAAGCTGGGAAAAATCAATAAGCTAAATAAGCTCAAAACTAAACTAGTATAAATAATAATTGAAACCAACATATAAATAAAAATGTCACAAGGGCAGATGGTAAAGCGTGTGTATGTTGAAGGCAAGGTTATAAATAGCGTGAAGCATGGCGTGGCGGCATAGCCAAGCCTCAAGCTTTAGCGTGAGGCGTTGCGTCATAGCGTTTTTAAGGCGAGACTCAAGGCGCCAAAAAATATTTATAGAGTGGTCAATATTAGTTAGCTACCAGGCTTAAAATTGAGTTATTGAGTTACTAAGCCCGAATCCCATACAACCCAAATCATAAATACTTGTAAATAAGCTCAAGTCCATAAAATCTTTTAAAAGCTTTAAAAAAGGCGCGCTATAGCGCGATTTATCACGCCTTATCGCGCTTTATTGCACGCTACTCCTAGAGACGACGCCTTGGCCTGTTTTGTAACGTGGAGGCCACGCCTCGCTCTATGGTGCCGCTATAGCGCACTTTTTAGAACCATGGTTGAAGGGGAGGTCACAGGTTCGAGTCCTGTGACTGATTTTTTTCTTTGGAAAACATTTTTTTTCTTTTTGTAAAAGCTGAAGAATAAGTTAAAATAAGAAACTTTAATAAAGGACTTTTTGCCATAACTTATTAATAAGCTAAAAACAGATTAAACAAAGGTGACAGTTTAGCTAGTTTAAGGCTTGTTTGCTTTTAGTTAAAACTGTTGGATTATATAAGCACTAATAAGACCCAAAAAGCTAACAAAAGGTCAATAAGTTGAAACAGACCCTACCCTAGACATAATAAGCTCTAAAGACTAGAAATGAGCTAAACAAGTAAGATGAACAACAACTAAAAGCATTGAGACAGTTTGACTCAAAAAGGGATTTTAAGGAATTTAACCAAAGTTTAAGCTAAGATTTAGGACTGTTAAGCACTAATAATAAGCTGAAAAAAATGAAAACAGATTTAGGAAAGATTACAATAAGCTAGGTTCAAAATCAATTAACAAAAGAATAAACTAGAATCTAGGACCTCAAATGATCAGCATTGATCAGATTTTAAAGACTACACCCACACCACTAGCTATACTTTAATGTTCTATCTAAATTACACAAAAGAATTTTCCAAAATACCATGACTCAAAACAGATGGATATTGAAACTAATGAAACTAGTTTTGAACACAATAACCACACCTCAAATACATTTTTAAGAAAATTAACAAATAAGCTGTTTGAACAGCCTTTGAACTTGCAGCCTTGAATTTTTAATACAAAACACTTCAAAACTTAAAAAATCTTATTCATAGGTTATGGAAACATATATTTAGACTGAATAAAAGGTTTTGAACATCATTTTGATCCTAAAAAAAGCATAACACAGTTTTACTATATGTAAACTGCTTAACCAAACACCCCTTTAAGTTTAGAAAATCTAATTTTAAGCAAAACAGACCTTAATAACCCTCAATTTATCAAAACAGATTAAGATCTAAAGCTAATAAAGACAAATAAGCAAAAACAAGCACTAGATAGTAATATAAGCTAATAAACAGATTTGACTTCTAGTTAAGGAGTTTTAACTATAAATGGTCAGATCATTTAAAAACTCAAATAAAACTACTTCTAAGCTACAAACTAAATATATTAAGTCACTATTAAGCAGAATAAGCATATAAGCAACAGATATAAGCACAGAATAAGCAAATTTATAAACTACCAAAGAAATTAAGCTAGAAACAAAAATAAGAACTTACCTGGTCCTTTGCTCTAAACAAGGACTTATTAATGCTCTAAAGAGCTTAATCTACAAGCTCTAGCTTATTTTTATAAGTTGGTAAAGTCCTATAAGCCCATCCATTTTTGGCTTATCTTCCACATTTAAGCTTAAACTGAATTTTGAGAGGAAATTAAGGTGAACAGCTTATTCAGTTAAGCTATAAGGAAGCTTAACTGAATAAGTGATAGCTTATAAAGAAACTAGAGCTTATTGCTTATTAAGTGATTTCCAGACACATCTTAAACGTAAATGCATAAAAGTAAAAATGTAAATTCAACACAAAATTGGAAGGTAAACTGAAATTTTATTAATAATAAAACGTTTACAAGCTTTTAAAAGGAAAATACAATAAGCTAGAAATTTAAGCTAAACTACACTACTCCTACCCTAGATATAATCTGTGTGAATTCTTGCCACTATTTATAGCAGCTGAGATAAGCTTCTAGGCCTTGGAGCGTCCAATCATGACCTTTGAATTGTAACAAACTCAAATCCATCGTTTTGCACCATTGGATCATCCTCCACGTCTCATTAGCCAATAGGATACCTTGGGATTGCCAAGGTGTCAGATAATGACGCACTTAACTTGCCACATAAGCCTTCTAAAAGGTGTGGATTCGTGTGGAAAGGGTGGAATTGATTTACCCGTACCCTATGTAAAATGTGATGAAGAGGGTGAACAGTAATTTGTTGACCATGTTTTATTATTTGTTGACTTCGAGTCTGGTATCTATTATTTTGGGTTTGGGCTTGGACTGGGTCGGTTTATGGGTTAAGAGATTGGATTCTAGACTTATGGTTTAATATATCAAGTAATTATGGGCTGACCCGGCCCAATAAATGGGTACGGGTTGGCCCATAAAAGATGAATACATCATTTGCTTCGTTTTCTCATGCTCTTCCAGTCTCGTGCTCGATTTTGTCCTTTTTGGTTTTGTTTTCGTCTTTTTGTGAATATCCGTTACATGCACAACACAATTAACAAAACAGACATATACAATGTATTTTCCATTTGTTTTATAAAGAAAAATGATATGTGATTAAACACATATCAATTATTAGGCGGTGTTTGTAGTGGGGGAAGTTCTTAAGGTTCAAACTTCATTAATATGACCAATCTTCGTTTAGGTGGTGGAGCCACAAGAGTTGGTGTTGGTGATTCACTAGGATAGGATGAAGCGGTTAATAAGTGCTTCTACTTGAGGTGGATTTTGATGGTGCATGAGGTGGTGAAAGAGATTTCTTTCTTTGAGGTGGAGAAGGTGTTCTTTCATTATGGTGTTCCTCACTTGAGGATTCAAGGTTTACATAAGTTGGAGATTTGATGCTTATTCTTGTGGTTTTTTTCTTGTAGTTGGGTGAGTTTGTCTTGGAGGAAATAGTCATGGTGGTAAACTAGTGGTATGTGTATGTGAAATTTGGAAGAAATGTGAAGTAAAATGAGGTTGAGAATGATGATTATAAGGTGAAAATGATGAAGTGTTTTGCATGAAGATTCTTGGATTATATGGAAGTAATGTTTTATCCTAAGGTTTAAAATCATATTTAGAATCATATAGCATGGATATAATATAAAGTGAAAAAAAAATCATATTATTTGAATTTTGGGGCCTGGCATTTGGACGGATCTACCTAAACCAAAGACGGATCCAGGTTTAGGTGGACCCGTCGATCCGTGGAAGGCTCAAAAATGGCCAGAACATGAAATCAACTGGCAAAATCCTAAACACAAAGCATGCAATCATCTAAAACTATCATGGCATAAAACAAGATGTCTAATATGCTTAATCCAACATTCCTAGGAGTTGAAATCCTACAAATACAATCAAATAACAAGGTTTAAACATAATACATAAAAGTTATTATCCTGCATTAAAGTTAAGCTGTTATTTCCTATACATTTGTGCAATAATATTTCAATATTATCTTCCTTGGGAATTACCATTGAGACCAATCATGATCATGATGACGATGTAAACCGCAACGATAATCATCAATGATTTCATCATTGGAGGATGGATTGCTCAAATGATCCATAGTTGGGTTGTAAGAGATGTAGCGTTCATCTCTAAGATTTAAATGATTCCTTCTTATGATCTCGAAGAGTTTAGATAAAATAAGTCCGTAAGGTAATGCCTCATTAGGGTTGCGTTTGCAATAGAGTATTCGCCTGACGAGGATATAAGCGAGATTGAAGGAAGTGAAAGTAGTGATACAATAGAGCATGTAAGAACCACAACTAGATAAATGGTTTTGTGACCATTATTGCAAAGGATATTCTCTCGAATTACAATTTCGACAATCTTAAGGTAAGGACACACCTTATCAGTGTAGAGCATGTTAGGATTGAGTGTTTCATAAATTTATCCATTAAGCCTTTTCTTAGTCACGTTGAAAATTATTGAGGTGGGATGAGCAAGTCTAGTGAAGCAAGGATCATTTGTTAGGCAATTGTTATGATCGAGAATGGATAAAGTGACCATGCGTTGCTATATAGAAGCAATGTCCTTTAAAATGAAGGTTTAGACGAATTCCGAATTCCCTTAGAGTAAAGAGAAATCGTTCTTTATCAATGTTAAAAGAGATGAACAACTCATCGTTTATTAAGCGAAGCTGAAATGATCGATAAAATTCAATGATAAAGTGAGGATAAATTTTCCCGCTTAGGTGATAGAAGGATTGAAACTCGATATTGAGAAGAATTTCTTCAAGGTTAAATTAAGGATTAAAGCTATTATCAATAATTCTTCCTTCATGAATGATGCGGTTGGCAAAATCTTCATATGACATTTGCAGACCTATATAGTTTTTAATTAATGAAAAAAAATTAATAAAATTCTATACTCGAAATTCTAGAGTGTGCCTATATGCAAACAATGTGGAGGTGTAATTTTATTGAAAAAAATATATATGAGAAAATCCTTGTTCTCCTAGTTTAATATATCTCTAAGTTGAATGTGTCGAAAATATACACTATTTATATATTTCGAGAAATCATTAAAGAGATCCAATGCATGATGAAGATAGTTTTTACTTTGTATTAACAATACAAATATAATCATTTTGAGTGTCCTAAATGTGAGAATAATTACTAAAAATAACTTGGGAGTTTTCGAAAAGTTTTCATATCTAGATGTGCTTTAAAGGGTAATGTATACTTATAAAAGATAATGAAAATTGTTATAATATGATTTTAATTATGCAATGATGAAAAAATAATATAAATCTCCCAAATTTGAATTTTGTTCAAAAATAGAAACCTTAGGCTTATTTTAAAGGAAATGAAGTAAAGTTACTTACAATAGTTGTTGAAAAATAGCAAGAACGAAATGAGTTATAGCTTGAAATAATCTTGGCGGGAATTGCAATCTTGGGTGGTGAATAAGTTAGATGGAGGAGTATTATTGGAGGAAGATGTGCTAGTGGTCAAATAGATGCAATGTAGGGTGTTTTAAGCAAACTAAGACACGGATGTACCAAATGTGAAGACGGAACTAGGGACGGTGGATCTGTCGATCCGTGGACAGAAGAAAAATGAACAGAGATTTATTTACCGCTATTTGGGTGTTGGTGTTATCTTTTTGGAAATTGGAGAGGCTCATATATGTTATAATAGTCTTCGTTTAAATTTTCAAAGTCAACCTCCAAGTTTTGAGCATTACGTTGGAGTTCTCGTGAAATTCCCGATGGAAATTCTACGTAGTCATAAATTTTGACCATTGCAAATAACACATTGCAAATTTTGACCATTGGAAATTCCCGATGGAAATCCTACTAGGAGTGTGTTAATTTTTAGCATGTAAATTTTGACCATTGCAAATAACACAAACATTTGAATATTTAGACGTAATAAAAACATCGTCAATACAAGTGTGAGTTGCAATTCGATGATTACTCTTTTCATCTTTATGATCGATTTTGTAATTTCATGTAATAACCAAAAATGGTTTGACATGTTGACTTAGAAAATATATATGGTCATTTTGTTGATATTTTTGTAAGCTAATTAAATTCTAATCTTGATCTTACGTTCATTTTTTTGAATTTTTAATTGGAATAGATAACGAGAATAAACATCTTTTGAATAATTATTATTTCTCCATTAGATTTCCGCTTACAATTATTTTTAGGAGGATGGAAATTCATTTTCAGGAATATGTTCCAACATTCCTAGCCCTACTATTAAATAATTAAATTGTTCATGTATTAATGGCTTAGTTAAAATGTCGGCTAAATTATCTTCGGATGCAACTTTCTCGATAGAAATGTTGCCCTTCTGAATGTTTTCACGAAAAAAGTGGTGACGTATTTTTATGTGTTTGGTACGAGAGTGTTGGACGGGGTTTTTTACTTAAGTCAGTGGCGTATTTATTGTCGCACATTAATGGAACGTCGTCGAGTCGTGTGTCATAGTCGATGAGAGCTTGTTTCATCTACAGTGCTTGTTAACACGCCTTTTAGGCGAACACGTATTCGGCTTTGGTCGTGGAGATAGCAAGGGTCGTTTGTTTCTTAGAGAACCAAGATGTTAGACAACATGCCATGAACGTACAAATGCCACTAGTGCTTTTTCGGTTGACGTGGTCGCCCGCGTGGTTGGAGTCGGCGTATACTATGGTTTCTATACCGGTTCCTTTCGAATACCATAATCCTAAGTGGGTCGTACCTATAATATATCTAAATATACGCTTAACGGCTTCTAAGTGAGTTATCTTAGGGTTTTCTTAAAAATGTGCACATAAGCAAACACTAAACATAATATCAGGCCTGCTTGCAGTTAAATAAAGTAAACTACCAATCATACCTCCATATTTAGTGTTATCTACGGAGTCGGCTTCATCATCCTTGGTTAGCTTGATCTCCGTTGACATCGGCGTCTTGGTTGGTTCAGAATCTTGTAATCCGAATTTCTTTAACATCTCCTTGATGTACTTGGATTGATTGAAAAAGATCTCGTCTTCCATTCGTTTTATTTGAAGACCCAAGAAAAAGTTCAACTCCCCATCATACTCATTTCAAATTCGTCGTGCATGATTTTGGCGAAGTCATCACACAATTTTTGACATGTGGATCCAAATATAATGTTGTCGCATATATTTGAACAATGATGAGATGTGTTTTCGATTTCTTTGTAAAAAGTGTGTTATCAACCATTGCCATGGAATACTCGTGTTTTTATCAAAAATGCTTTTAGTCTATCATACCAAGCTTTAGGAGATTGCTTAAAACCGTAAAAAGACTTTTTAAGTTTGTAAACGTAACTTGGTTTTTCAAAGTCAATAAAACCCGAAGGTTGAGCAACGTAAACCTCTTCGTTTATAAAACCATTTAGGAAATCACTTTTTACATCCGTTTGGTATAATTTAAAATCATTTGCACAAGCAAGAGCAAGAAGTATTCGGATATACTATAGTCTAGCTACCGGAGCATATGTTTCATCGTAATCTATACCTTCTTGTGGTTATATCCTTGTGCCACTAATCTAGCCTTATTTTTAGACACAATACCATTTTCGTCACTTATTTCTAAACACCCATTTAGTTCCTATAATTGATTGATTCTTAGGTAGAGGCACTAAATCCCAAACATAATTTGCTACGAATTGATTTAGTTCCTCTTGCATAGCTACAACCTAACTTTGATCTCCTAATGCCTTATTGACATTCTTAGGTTCTATGGTTGAGATGAAACAAAAGAAATTATTTTTATTTTAAGCTTGTGATCTTAATGTTCTTTGATTTAAGTTTCCTATGACTTGCTCTAATGGGTAATTTTTAGACTCATTAATGTTAACGACCTCATCAACTTCAATATACTCATTTTCTACATTATTATTATCTACTTTTACTTTTCTTTCAATAGCTTCTTCTTCACCAACATCATCATCATAATGGTGATAATTTTATAGGAGGAGGACTTTCATCGAATGTCACGTTGAGTGATTCTTTGACTTTCATAGTATGTTTATTCAAGATAATGCAAGCCTTGCTATTTTGAGAATATCCTTAAAAAATACATTCGTAAGACTTTGGGTCAAACTTGGTGAGATAGTCTTTAGTGTTTAGTATGAAACACTTGCTTCCAAACACTTTGAAATATTCTAAGGTACCACCTCTATAAATTTCATAAGGCATTTTTCCTATAATTGGTTGAATTAAAATTCTATTAAGAATGTAGGTAGAGGTGTCAACGGCGTTGCACCAAAACTTTTGAGGAACAGATTGTTCATTTAGCATAGTCATAGACATTTCTTGTAATGTATGATTTTTCCTTTCTACTACCCCAGTTAATTGTGGAGTACGAGGAGCTAAGAAATTATGAGTAATGCCTTGTGCATCACAAAAAGCTCTTAATTGTACTTCGTTATCAAATTCTCGATCATGATTCATTCTAATAGCAACAATTGAACATCCTAATTTATTGTAAATATTCTTGCTTAAGATTTCAAATTTTTCAAAAGCTTCACTTTTAATTTTTAGAAATTTTGTCCAAGTATATCTTGAATAATCATCCACTATTACTAAAGTATATAAGTTACCATCGTAACTCCTAATAGCGGATAGACTGAATAAATCCATATGTAAAAGTTCTAAACATCTATTAGTAGAAATCATATTTTTAGCCTTATGGCTTGCATGAGCTTGTTTTTCTATTTTACAAGCATCACAAAAATGTTTATCATAATTTAACTTAGGTAGATTTCTAACTAATTCTTTGGATGACAAAGATTATATTAAACGCATATTTGTGTGACCAAGTCTTCTATGCCACAATGTAGAGTTATCGTCTAAAGTGTCAAGACATAATTTGTCTTGAGACTAATTTCCTAATTTCATGACGTATAAACCATTTTTCATAATTCCATTTCGTATGACTTTACCATCCTTAGTTATTTCACTACCATCCTCCGTAACTAAAACTTTACATTTATTGTCATAAATTTGACCGACACTAAGTAAATTAAAAGCTAAGTTATGTACGTTTTCTACGTTTGAGATAGTAAGAGAGTCGTTAGATACCTTACCTTTGCCAATGATTTTTTTCTTTTAAGTTATAACATTACCTCCATCGTATGCTTTGTAGGTTGAGCAAAGACTTTTGTTTACCGTCACATGTTTGGAGCAACCGTTATCTTTTATTCATTCATCCGGCTCCAAACCAATTCTCAAGCATACCTATTTAAACAAATACAAACTTAAGCGTTTGATCCCTTTCATTTGTTGCATGGGTCCAAAAATGTTAATGTAGTTCATCCCTTTCATTTGTTGCATTTGGTTGGGATACTTAAATGGGATACAATTTGCCATATGCATGTAACCTTGAGTTTGATTATTATTCCAATTCATGGGATAATGGTTTTGGTAAATAGGTCCACTAGAATTTCTTCTAGGTTGAGGTGTGGTGTATCTTGCTTAAGAAGAATTATTTCTTCTAGGTGGATGTGTTTTAGTTCTAGACTCGGTTTTGACAAATCCTAAACCATTCTTAAGAAATGATTTGAGAGGCAGTCTTTTGGAATTTTCAATGTCCTTATGTATTAGTTTATTTCTAACGATGACAAAATCCGATCGAGGGGACATAGAATGCCTTAATAAAAAAAATTCTACATTTTGGTTGGTCGACGAATTGACGGATCCTTGTATGGTGGATCCGTCTGTCTTTACGGTGGATCCGTTGCCTATCAAAACGGCATCTGACCTAACAAAGTGCACTTGATTTGCTCAGCTTTTGACGCTTCATTCTTATCAAATCATAAACCTGTTTTACTACTAGGTGGCCTTTGAACATTAAGCAGTTCATCTAGTGAATTACCACTTTGATCGAATTTGACAAATATAACTTGAGTTTCTTTAAATTTAGTGTTTTCTAAACAAAGTTGTTGACATGACTCGCATTCATTGTCCACTTCTTTGTTTCTCTCAAGTTTCTTAATTTTCTCATTCAACTCCAAAATTTCTTTTTCTGAAAGCTCTCTTTTAGTTTTCACAATTTTATTTTTGTTGATGATTTTTAAGCTAATCTCACATAAATTATTATACTCAATTTTCATAATATCATCATCTAAGAAAGAAGCATTATCACTAAAATGAGAAGATTCAAGAGTTACCTCAATTGATGATTGAGCAATTAGACAACTTTCTTTGTTGGTTTTGTCCTCAGCTTCATTTTAGCTATCACTCCAAGAACCCCCTAACAAAAGGTTTTTGTTCCTTGTTTTGTGGAGGCTTTGGATATTCGCTAATGAGATGATTCGGATCACCACATCTAAAACATTTCTTATCACTCTTGCTTTTCTTATCATCCCTTTGCTAGAATGATTTCTTCTCCTTTGGTGGGTGTCGAACAAATTTACCCTTTCTTCTAAAGAACTTTTTAAAGTTCCTTACGGCCATAGCATATTCTTCGTCATCGCTTCCGTATGTCAAAGTTTCATCATCACTAGACTCTTTCTTAGCTTTTAAGGCAATGGACTTGACCCTTTCCTTTTTGCCTTTGTAAATTTTGGAATCCTTTTCCATAATTACGTCATGTACTTTGAGATTACCGATAAGCTCGTCTAGAGCTAGTGATGATAAATCTTTCGATTCTTCAATCGCCGTGACCTTTGCTCCCCATTTTAGATGTAGAGCCCTAAGAAACTTCCTAACATAGTTCTTGCTAGAAAAACCTTCATCGAGTGCTTTAAGAGTAGTAATAATAGTGTTAAATCTATCAAAACCGCTATCAATAGATTCTTCTTCAATGATAGTAAATTGTTCATATTGTTGAACAAGAAGATCAGTTTTATTATCCTTGACTTGCCTATTACCTTGATGTGTGATTAACCAGGATTGCCAAATTTCTTTAGCCATTTTACACATAAAAATTCTTTCATTTTTTTAGGTAAAGCATTATAAAGAACCATTTTAGCCCATTATTTTTAGCAAGTTCTCTTTTAAAATCATTTTTGTTCTTCAAAGGGACTACTTCCAAAACTTGGGTAACTTCGTTTTTGGAAACCGATGGAAAATCACCATTAATGATAATATGACAAAGATCTAAATATTCTATTTCACTTAAGTTTCAAATCTATTTTTCCAATATACAAAACTGTCGCTTTCAAAAAGTGATGGTCTTTGCATAGATTTCCCTTCTAGATATTTATCTGAATCTATAGATCGATTAAAGCTTTAATGTATAATATACGTTAAAGATCTTGGGTGACCTTGGCTCCTGATACCAATTGTGAAAACTAAAAGGGGGTTCAATAGTTTTTACCGTTTTAACAATTAAAACTTAGATCATCAAATTATGTGGATTCAGTAGATATACAAGTATGTATATGATAGCGATGTAATAAATAAATAAGTTAATATGGAATGTAAATAAGTAACGATGGAAAGATCAAACCAAAGACACGATGATTTATAGTGGTTCGGCTACGAAACTCCTCTTCGCCCTACTCCACTCCCCGAGTACCCAACTCGAGAGTTTTCTTCACTATGTCAACAAGCTCCCTTTAGGCAGAGAAAACCGTACAGGTCGCTTACACTTTTTTGGTACTAAGCTAGATACTGAATTCTACTTCGAGATAAAATCAATCTAACACACTATGTATTTTAAGGCCTAAAATACTAACCAATCATACAAATATAATTACACAAGACAAATAGGTGATAATGGATAAATATCACAAATGTGATGACACTACTAAACTAATAACACTTGAAGCATGAAGTCTTCTTTGTGTTCTTCACTAAAGAGTGGAATGATTAGATTACTTGTAGTGGATTATATAACAAGTATAATGATCAAAGAATGTATGAAAGAAAATAAATATGCATGAGAAAAGTGGGGAAAGATTATACAAATGAGAACATTTGGTTCCTATTTATAGGTCAAATTTCGAATTCAAATTCTGCCAGCATTTGCCAGCTCTACGGATCCAGCATACTCGGGATCTGTGGGTGACAATTAGCTAATATTTTTGATGAGGTGTCCTTTTATACACTTTTTCAGGGTCATTTAATCCCCGAAATCATGCAAATATCTCCATTTATCGTGCTTAATCATTTCTTATTGTCATTTTAGAATTTGGAAGTCATTTGGATGAAATACACATGACCTGGACTCAATTTGGGAAGAAACGGGACAATATTACAACTCTACACGAAGATGATAACAAAATTGGCATACAATGCATGGAGACGGCGTTAGAGTTTTTGTGACGACGTTCTCAGTAGCCGACATAGAGAAGCCCGAAGAAGATTCTACGAGTTGACGGCATCACAATTAACAAGCGACGCCATCGCGACTATTTTCCTATATATACAAACCCTAGTTTTTGTGTTTTGTGTGAAAAACTTTAAGGAATGATTTTATACTTAGTAGGAGTTGTTCTTAGACGATATTTAGGGTTTCTAACCATATTGTATTCATCATTACTCCATGTTTTATTGAAGTGAAGTTTTTTTATTCCTTTAATCTTTCAATATGTCTATGTATTGTTTGATTAATTATTCTTCGCTTTCAATAAACATGTTTGGCTAAATTTAATTTGTGTTTGCTTATGATTGCATGAAACCTAGTTATTTATCTTGTATTATTGCTTCTTGTTAATGATGTGCGCATTAGGCTTTAGAAAACTAGCTTCTTAATTGCATAGCGAAGACGTCTAGGGAAACGCGGCTAGGTTAAATGATACCCACGCAATAGTCTTCATACTACCTTGCCATTTGAGTGGATTCAGAGTTAGGTGTTTAGTTAATTAAATACTCACACATTCCATTATGAGGGTGACGGGTAATAAAACAAGAGAAGATAACTAGGGAGTAGTGCATGATTAGGTAAACACATTTGTTTAACCATAAGAGTTTTTCATCACATTTACTTTTCCTGCAATTCGAATAGAATTAGGAGTAGTTTAGCTTAATCAAAACCCCTTTAAACCTGAGATTTACTTGATTTTATAAAATATAAATATACAAAAATACTCTTCTCTTAACCTTTAGACCTTAGTAAACATACGATTCAAGCCTATCTGACAGTTAGGTACACTACCTAGGAGGGTTGTAAAACTTCGGTTTGCAATCACCCGCACATAAAGTTTTTGGCGTTGTTACCGGGGAATAGTCTAGGTTTCGGATTCTATCTAGCCTAGGTCTACTCACAAGATTCCTATCAAGTGAAATTTTATTTTCTTGTCAATTAGCTTTCTCGTAGTCTATCTTTTTTCTTCGTTCCCTTTGTTCGTAAAAGCCCTCTTGTTTATTTTGTAAATAAAATTGTCATTTAAAATGTATAGTTAGAGGTATTCTAATTTAGATAAAATAATATGGTTAGTTGAAACCTTGAAAAAAGGATCTCCTTTTGCACCCGATAGTGAACCTCCTTTGAGACCTTATCAACTTTGGAAGAAAGCTCGCTATGAAGATGCCCTTAGGAAAAGTGACCAAATGCATCAAACTTTTAAGAAGAGCTCCTTAGCAATGACCCATAAGTTGGATGACATGATAGAGTTGCTTGAGTCACAGCCTAAGGAAACATATATAGAGGATTTAGAATGTGAGATGGTTATGGTTAAAATGCCTAGTGTATGTCATTTTTAGGTTTTACCAATGCATATGATAAGCCTATAGGTAGTCTAGGTATGATGAATAATGAGGAAGGGAATACAAGCCCACAAAGTACCCCACAAATCCCACCATCATTTGAGGAATACACATCGCCCATGACTTACCCGAAAGAAGTAGAAGAGACTTTAGGAACCCCTATGGAGGATGAACCTTTTGAGCAAATGAAACTAGAAGATTTAGACGTGAATACTTGTAGTCATGACCTCTTTATTAGTTCTAGAGAAGTTTCTAGTGTTGATGAACCAGAGCCTCAACTTTTACCAAATTTTCCATCCTTAGATGTAAATCTAGAAGAAAAAAGAGGAACCGACCCACCCATCAACCCATATAGTCCGGGTAGTTTTAGGATGAAGGTAGTAGAACATTTGATCATTTATACACCACCTTCATCTTACGTGGCGGCTTTCCACCCTAAGGATATATATTGCTATTATCACCCATGTGTAGATGACCCTAAGAAACATTATGGATTCAAACCAGGTTTACTAGGATCTCTAACTAAGAGTTTTTCCGATTCGAAGGTGATAGAAAATCATTTCTTAGGAGAAAGACTTAGTTTACCCATGAAACCAAAAGAGTTAGAAAATGGTAGGATTAAAGAAACACACCATTTGGAGCATATAATTCAACGACCACTTTTTCAACGTATGGCTCCTTCTTACCATAATGGTGTGTACCGTTACTATCACCCACACTTGACCTTAACTGTAGGGAAACTCTCCCATTTATCTGTTAAATAAGGGTAGAGTCAGGCTCGTGACTTGAACAAATACAAACGCTTATTAAGAGGCAGCCCAATCTTTTATTCATGCATTTTAGGAGTGTCGTGTGTTTTTATCTTTATTATTTGTTCTTATGTGTTTGAATCATATATGTGATCATTCTTTGTTTTGTATTTAACCTCGTCTTAATTGCAATCAAAGGTATTGTGCATAAAATAAGTGTAGGGGAAAATATCTGGTTTCTAAGAACCAAAATTTTTCAAACATATAAAATAAATAACTTTAGACTAAATCGCACTTTTATGTTTGTTTGTTTGTTTTGAGTCATATGTTTGTACTAACCGTTTTTGTGGCCTATGCAGTAAATTTTTCCAGGAAACCACTAATAGGATATTTGTGTAGACATTTTTTCCAAGAAAACAAAGCAAAAATAATTACAAAAGCTGGAGACGACATCAGGATTTATCCTGACGGCGTCACCAACTGTGGCTACAAAAATTTTGTGTTTCTTTCGAATTTTTGAAAATTTATTTTTGTTTAATTTTCAAAATTTTTAATTTTCCTAACTCTTGTAGAAAGTCACGGTTACATTAGTACATACATTCTGTCTTTATTGCTTTCTTAGGATTTTAATTCACAATTAATAGGGTTGTATATCATTTCTCGTAGAATTTTACGCTTGGTATAGTTGCTTTTTGTCTTTGATTTACAGGTTATATTTGCTGAGAGTCTGGAAGTTCTTTGGATTTTCACATGGACGATTCTTGGATGACGATTTAGCCGGTTTATCTTGTATCTTCTCTACTATTGAACAAAACCAGGGGAGTATTAGTTTCTCTCGCTTTTCTTATTTTCTTTTTATTCATTTTTCGGGTACTCATAGAACATTAGAAACAATGTTCAAAATAAGTGTGGGAGAAATAAAATCCTTAGAAACTATTCCTTCAATTGCATGTGCTTTGTCTTTAAAATGATGTGCAATATACCGAAACATAGTTTAGGATGGTAATTTTAGCCTAAATTTAAAAATTTATGGCATATATCGATGAAAACTTAGTATTAATAGTGTCTCATGGATAGGAGTTATATGACTAGCACAAAAACCTTACCACTCAAAAATTACACCCCAAAAATGTGAGGTTCGCCCCTAGATCTTTAGAAATTAAAGCATCCATATTTGGAAAGCTTATGGAGTCTACTTTATGATAATGAAACTTCCAAGGGTCAAATTGCAATGTATTTTAAAAAGTATATTAAGGAATGACACAAGGTCATTCCCGGTCTTACGTTTCTGCAAAGTTTTTAATTTTTGGTCAAATTTTAAGTCGAAAAAGGGCGTTTCAGTTATGTTGGCTAAGTCTAATCAAGATTCTACTTTGAAGAGTGATTCTCACGGGGCTGTTCAGAACTATGAAGGTGTTAATATGGAAGCCACAAAGAGTATTTTGGAGGAAATTTCATCGGGTAAATACAACGAGGTGGTTGATGGGATGAGTACTTATGAGCTTAGAAGTTAATGTCTCTGCTGCTAATGTTATTGTAATGGGTGACTTGCGAGGGGCTGATCAAGTTTCAGGTCTGCGTGGTGTTGGACCACAGGGTAACGATCCTGCTGGTGGGAGTATCCTTACTCCTAATAATGCTTCTAGAAACACTACTCATGCATCGGGTCAGTCGTGGTCTGGAAACAAAGGAAACGATGGTGGTAATGGTAATGTGTCAATTATGGATACTGGAACTTTGTTTGGGTCTACTGGTATACATACTGAGGTTACGGGTAGTCCTAGTATCCCCAATGATTTTGGTTCGTGTACCATTACTGGTACTAACGTTAGAGGGAATAATGTTACTGATGGAACCACTAAAATGGCTACTGGTAGTTTTACTTCCACTAAGTATCACGTAGACACTAGTGCAATGAATCCTATTGGTGATAATGATAATCTTATGATTCACCTATTGTTAAATCTGTGTTTATTAATGCTAAACCTAATTCGTATGCAGGAGCAACGGGTGCATCATCATCCGAATCAAAAAATGCAAAGGCTAAATTTCGTTCATTGGTTTCTGAAAATGTTTATGATGGTGTCGAGTTGACTATACCAAGGAAGGTTTTGGAAAAGGTAAGTAATCACTTTGAGAATACATTGTATGGGTATTTTATTGGTAAACGGGTTGCTTCCCGGTTTTAGAATATTATGTTCGTAATAATTGGGATAAATATGGTTAAACAAGAATCATGATGAACTCCAAGGTCTTCTTCTTTTTCAAATTTGATACAAGAAAGGGTTTGGAGGATGTCCTCGAATGCGGGCCATGGATGATTCGTAATAGTCTGATTATTCTCAAGAAATGGACTATGAATACAAGCCCGATGAAGGAAGAGTTAACTCGTATTTCGGTATGGGTTAAACTTCATGATGTTCCTTTACAGGTGTTCTTGGAAGATGGTATTACTCTCATAGCCACTCAACTTGGTAAGCCAATCATGCTTGACTCTTATACTAGGTCTATGCGCATTGATTCTTGAGGTCGAAGTAGTTTTTCCTGGTGTTTAATTGAGGTTAATGCGAATAATGTTTTGAAAGAGAGTGTTATTATGGGTATTAGTTTATTTGATGGTTCGGGATTCTCTAAGGAAATGGTTCGTGTTGAGTACGATTGGAAGCCTCCTCGTTGTGATCTATGCAAAAAATTTGGTCATGTTCATGATTAATGTCCTAAGAATTGAACGGGTACTCCTATTGTTGAAAATCAAATGATGGTTTCAAACAGTGATTAGCAAACGTAATAGTGGTAAAACTTGTTATTATAAGGTTAATCCTAGCAATGTTATTGTTGGTAAGGCGATTTGGCAGCCTATCAAACAGAAGGTGAGATACGAGCCCAGGGCTACTGGAAGCAAGTCTACTAGTTCCAAAGATTGTCAAAATACAGTGCATACGGTGTCGAACAAACAGCCTCCTAAAGCTGCTGATATTCCCTCGTCTTTAAAGACTAGCTATACCGTGAAGAATGAAGGTACGAAATTCCCTACTAGCTCGTCTACTATCCCCACTTATAACCCATATGATCTGTTGGCTCGGGAGTCTGATCCTGAGAATTCTACGAGAAGTGGGGATGATCTGATTCAGGATGATATGGAGAGCGAATAGGAGGTTGAATTTTTTTTTGATGAATGTGTTAACTTGTCCAGGAATTTCAAAACGGGGGCTACCTAATATGATTTGTCGAGTTATTGCCATGTTGGCGCTTTATCTCTAGTTATTTTCTTTTTAGTTTGTTGCTAAAGTTGTGAGTGTTTATGGCATGTCATAAACACTTTAGTTAGGTGTCTATCAAGCTTTTTGCTTGAGGTTAATGTGGTACTTCAGCCACATTCCATTTGTACTTCAATGTTTTCGGTTTTAATATACATTACCGGGGTAACCCTTTTTAATTTTTGCGATAAGAAAACTCCAAAACAAACAAAACCCTCAAATTATAAGAACACCGAGATGTAAAAATTGGATACCTTTAAATGAGAGTGAGAATGAGGCCTTATCAAGGTTGCATGTGTACTTAACACAAAACAAAAGACAATGGTAATTGTGAATCTGCATGTGGAAGATGAAAGAATGAGAGAAGAGAGAAGAGAGAAGAAAAAACGACAACCGCAATCGTCATGTGGAAGGGAGAAGAAGGTCAAGGAAACCATAAGAACCTCAAGCGCGGTTTACTATGAAGAGGTAGTTCGTTTTACTGTAGCTAGTGCGGTTTACTGTAGCAAGCTCGGGAATAATAGTATTTTATTAGTATTTTATTCCCGGCGCTCCATATATATATATACGAATGCAATGTCGAAGTTGTAGTTAAATAGTTCGGCATTGGTGTATTGGAGATTGGCGAAATAAGGAAATATTTTTGGTATTATTATATTTGGATAACCGGACTTACTAAAAATAGTAACTTTCTAAAATAAAAACTTTACGAAAATAGAAAGTTTTCAAAAGAGTTACTTAACTTAATTATGGATGGTGAGTTAGTTCTAAATCGCCTAACGCGTATGGATTAGTGTCGTGAGTGTTGATCCTATAGCATGCTACGTTATAAACAATATATGTAAATACATATGTTATGATTATCGTATGAGTCAATCGTAATCTATTATTTCTCTAATTGCGCGACATAATTCTAGGTCGCAGCCAAGCTATTTATTTGTTGTTGTATTCTGTGATTGTGCATTGTTGATCTTTGTCTTCAATCAAGGTGAGTTCATAGCATCGCATTTAAATCTTTTGAATGTTTTATAAACCCGCGAGGAGGATACATGCTTGTTTTTGGAAAATCGAACACAAGTAATTTTTGATATGTGATATGATTCCATTGCTGTGAGTTATTATACCGGTATCATGTACCGTTAATTACCGAGGAGGTAAACGCGTATTACATTTAATGGATGTATTGGGTTTGACAACCCTGTCTGGGGTATGGATCCATTGATGAACACCCTGTCAAACGGACATGTTGTATTGTGACAAAGGGTGTGTGGTATACCACCCGGGCAGCAGTTATCTTCAGATGATACAAGTGTTAAGGTTCGGTGCATGAGCTCTAAGCAAGTGTAATGTGATATAACTTGCCTAGCTAGCAAGTTAAATTTTTATGAACTATACTTGTGTTCAAAATACCTAATTATAAACTCTATGAATTCACTTAACTTTTGTTGACATTTTTAGCATGTTTATCCAGGTGATTATGATGTGCTTGCTTGAATGGGAACGGTGCGTAGATATCAAGGATCAGGGCTCGGTGAATATTTTACATTCGAAAAAACGTTTTGGAGAAATTTAGTCGTACTTGACTCATTTTGGAATTATCTTGCTTAAACTGTTTGGGGACCTGTGTACTCTGTTCTTTTAATAAAATCAAATGTGATACTTATTTTACAAACGTCTCTTTTAAGGTTGTTTTTCTGTAACTCGTGTGCATGAACTATGAAGTAGCACCCCAAAGTGGTATTCCGCTGCATTGTGATTTTGGGGGTATTACAGATTGGTACCAGAGCACTGGTTATAGCGAACTAGGTCGTTTTCAAAACCTGGACTATAACTGTTTTCAAAAAGTTTTTACGAGTCTTTCATCGTTGTTCGATATCCGCGCGCGCATCCTTTCCGTTTCCTTATATGCTCTATGTGGTATCTTTAATTGTATACTATGTGCGTAACAAGTGGGTAACACTTGGTATAAATAATGATTATATATATATGGAATTCGTCCTATGATGTACTGATATATATGTATTTTGATATTCGCTACTCGCGTAGAGTTTAATTTTGATAAGTATTGATGATATATGATGAAAACATCGTTGTTATATGATTATCTCTAAAACTTTTTCGTAATTTTACTTTGTTATCTTTTGATGATATCATAACCCGACGTAACTTGTCGATCCCACCGGTTATTAACTTATTCCCGCGTAATGCGTCATTTGGAAACGTCTATCTTTGGAACTTTCGAATAAAGTTGGTGTGTTTGTGTTTTGATTCTCTTGTATCGACCTCTACCTAGTAAGTCTTAAATCTTTGACCCTGGAAATTAATGAGTTTATATGTTTGAAAGAGTGTTAAGTAATTAGGTATGGTTTTGTGTTGGAGTTGGAGGAATTAAAATGGTGCTTGGTTGGATTTTGAATTGGGGTTAGAGGACTGTTTTAGACCAGCAGGTTGTGGGGTTAATTACGAAATATTCTTGGTCATGAGACACTTAGGATTTTTGATAGGAACATAGGTCTAGGTCTTATGTGCATGTGACTAATTGGATAGGTTCATATCTCCTCCGGATGAGTGAGATATCTCCGTTTTACTAAAACTAGTCAAATCTAGAACACCATTGGGAAAACGAGTATAACTCCATATTTTTGTATTAACTTTTCAAAAGAAAATTATGGTACCTGTAGAGGACTCTTAGGGCTATCACCTCTAATTGGTCTCACATCAATAACATCAATAGGTTTCAAATTACGCTCATTTTCGTAAGCCATAAAAATTTGCCACAATTTCTTAAGAACGGCTTTTGATTAGCAGCTTGTTGGGTATATTTTAAAATATTTTTGGTCTATGAAGACCTGGGGAATTGGACTAGGAGGTAGAGAAACATCTTGGGCACGTGTAGGAATTCGGATGGAGTCATATCGACGCCCGACGAATGAGTTATCGCCAGAACGACAAAACTAGTCAAAAATTAAGACCAGAATTTAAATGAGTAATAAGTCTAAATTTACTCTCACTAACTAAAATAACCCTAAAAAAAACTCTCCCCTTAGGGGGCGATTTCTGGCCGCCTCTTCTTATACTTTTCCGGTCAAAAAAACTCCCTTTCTCTCGTATCTCTACCTTTCATGATCGATTACCGTTTCATTATCTTGTTTATGATTTGTTTCTTGTATTCTTTTTACTAAGGATTACATTAAATGACTTTAAACAGATCGTGGTAATGTGATTGGTTTTATTGGTATGCAATCGGTCTTAGCGTTGTTTTTCTCTAAGAAGAGGCGTGCAGATCTTACATCTTAATTATCTCTTGCAAAATCGCCTTTTCAATCATACCGAAACTAAACCCTAATTTTTAGGGGTCGATTTATTATTGCATATTAATTTGGTTTCGATGTGTGTACGGCTGATCTGTATTTTTAGCATCAACTGATTAGATCTTGGGTTGTTTTTTCGATCTAGGTTCTGTGGTGGGTGATGAATATCTTGCCGTCATATATGTCTGGTACCGAAAACCTAATTCGCTTGATTAGGGTTATGGTGTTGCTTGACATGATCCATGGCTAGTACTGATGAAACCCTAGATTATTCTAGGGTTTTTTTCCTTATGGATCTGGTGGTTGTTTGTTATGGAGAATGGATGAGTCGGATTTGGTTGACTATCCATTCGTTGATCTTTATGCTGAGTATCGTATTGTTTTGATATTCTATGTGGTTTTAGGATGTCACATCTAGCAGTGTGGGATCGCATATGGCGCAATCAAGGAGTCCTAGTTCTAGGGTTCTTACTTTCGGAGTTTCATTGTTTCTGGTGCGATGTGGGTATGACAGTGATTTGGGTAAACCCTACCTTTAGGGTTTCATTTAATCTTGGTAATCTTGTTGGAATCGCTGGTTATGCATGGGCTTTTAGTTTCATTGTCATGGTTACTGGTTCTTTTAATGATTATATTTTGCTAACAGGATCATTGGTACGACTTATGTCGTTATTGATCAACGTAGACCCTTTTTAGGGTTTTGATGTATGACAATGGGGACCTTCGGTCCTTATGATTACCCATGGGTTGCTGTTTTGATTGGAGGCTGATTGTTGTCTGTGGTCGAGTATTGAGGTTGTTCGAGGATGTGGGGTTGGGAGAGGGGAAGGCTTATACTCGTTGTTGTGTGGTTTTTGGGATTGGAAGTACCGAGTGTTAAATAGCTGGTCTAGTTCCTCCAATATATTACTCTTATTTGAAGACGGAATGGCAGCTTGGGTGTTTTTGCTCTTGTATAAAGCATTCTCTGTCTGTGATGGTGGGTGTTTAGAGCTTGGAAGTAGAGTGTTTTCTTTATTCAAACACGTTTTATGATCACCTTTTGGAGATGTCATGCAGATTCAAGAGTGTGGTATGGTTGCTTGTCTTCAGCAGCCGTTTGTTTTGTTTCGTCTAATGTGGTGGCATGAAGACGAATTGGAAGTTCGTTTCTTGGAAGTTCGGTTCTGAGGACGATTGAAAGTCTATGGCGGATTTGAGGCGTAATATTTGTGATCTTTACGTAATCCGCATACATAGTAGGCATTTTGACGGGTGTGGTTAAGTCTCCCATTGAGGCAAGTTAAAATAGGATGACTATGCTTGTAATGTTTTATGTTTTTTGTTAGTTTCCTAGTTTATGGTTGTATGAAGATGATTGTTCTTCATTTGGTAGTTCATAAGAGTGGCATGTCATTCTTATGTAGGTGTTTGGTTCGTTGCACTTCATGTGCATGGTTGTTGCCCATATAACGGGCTGTGATATAGGACGTCACCTATATCCATTGTACTTCAACGTTTTTTGGTGTAAAAGGGACTTAAGTCCCTTTTACCCAAAAAAATAAGTCTAATTTTTTTTATATAGAAACACCTAAATATGTAAAACTACAGGTTCTAGGTATTGAATAAACGTAGATTTGAGCGATCGTTTCGGCCTTGCGGACACATGGTTTAGGAGATACACTTAGTTTAAAAATTATGGAAAATGGCAGTTTTGATAGATAGGGGTAAAATGGTCATTTCACCTAGGTTCTGAAACTTTCTGGGTAGTGGGCCCTACATTTCTGGGAAATAGACTTGAAATTTTTTCTGTCCGCAAAAACCTCATATTGTTATCATTTACGCATTAGGAGCTAGGAGGGTTTTAAGGATAAGGCTTATTTGAAGATTTGAGTGATCAAGAAGCTAAGGGTTTATTGGTTTGAGATTATTGTTGCCTTCCCTATCTCGGTATAACTCAATTTTTGGAAGTTTAGCGGTCCGCGTTAGAGAATCGTTTGCATATGTGTCTTCTTTGGTTATCCTTATTCTTGTTTTAACGATCCTTATACTTGCTGTGATCTGTAGACCTCAACCACCATGATAACGTTTTATGAACCGTTGATATTTGATCCATAAGTCATCTAGACTTTTATCGGGAATTTAATAAATGCCATTCTATAAATTATGTCGATTTCGTCTCACGAACCATTTGAAAATATTTGTGAAACCCTAACCGAAATGATAATTTTGTAAAAGATAGTGATTTTCAAATTGTGTCTAGACAATTCTTTTCCACCATGTCAAACGACTCTCCTTTTTTTTATCAAATGGGAAATTTTCGTGCGCATTGCGTGCGATAACTATTTTGATGAAGACGGACATGTTGTCTTTTGGTCCTCAATTATGCATAGCCTGATCACCTATGCATAATTCAGGAAGAACCACGTTGTGTCGGAAAAAATCGTCACCCCAAAAGTTTTAAATTGAATCAACCTTCAAGCGGGACTTAAAAGAAGAAGGAGAATGTTGGTACCTTGACCATGGAACATCATGCAAGAAATCCTTCCCGACTCGAACACTTGAGAAGAACCTCGTGTCGATAGTCGCAATTCTAACTCCTTTCTTTCCTTCCTTTTGTTGTCCTCAAACTCGTTTACCGTTAGTGTCAACTTAGAACACGGAGAGCCTTTGTTGATGAGACCGATTGAGATAAGTATGCTTAGGAGGAACTACGAAGTTTAGGTCACTTAAGTAGTGGACCGGTTGCCTATTATAACAAGACTTAGTATAAAATAGACTTTGGTGATAAACTGCCGAGAAACCTGATACCGACACTGAGAAGGGACCTTCTTAGAATCAGGAGGCTACCAAAGTGGATGAACGTCAGACTTAGTTAGCTTCGAGGTTGAAAGTGCGGGATGGAGAAGACTTCTCCTACATCAAATGTATGTTGCTTCTCGCCGTAACAACCGATGGCCGTAAAGAAGACTTCATTCCCCAAAATAGAAGATTGTAAATGTTGTTGATGAGGATTATAACCAGATTTGCCTAGACTTAACTTGTCGATTCGTCCGAGATCTGATACGGCGTATCAGGGATTGAAACGAACTTGTTAAGTAGTCGAATGTAAAGGATGAAGTTACCATCTAGGTTGGTGCGTGTAGCAATGCTACGACGTCCGACTTGCTTTTAAATTTGTTATGTTCGTCAACGAAATCACCGCCGTATATTTATGTGAAAATTTTGTGAACTTATTTGCCTAAGTGTTGTTGTCTTATCATGTGTAATTTGGATCGGCTTGGGTACGCCTACCCTATGTGAATGAAATTTGGATCGGCTTGGGTACGCCTACCCACATGTTGTGATCAGATTTGCTAAGGCTTCTTTTTAAGCGATCATGGTTTATTTGCTAAGGCTTCTTTGTAAGCGAGCATGGTTTATTTGCTAAGACTTCTTTGTAAGCGATCATGGTTTAATTGCTAAGGCTTCTTAGTAAGCGAGCATGATTTATTTGTTAAGGCTTAAGGATAAGCAATCATGGATTGTTAATATATTTAAAGTAAAATAATAGCTATATGTGTATGTTTATATGTGTGCATAGTACTACGGTACGTATCGATGGAGTCGTTTACTCTGATATATGGAGAGCGACGTGGTGATTCCGGAATATTTTCTGCGACTTTATTTACGCTCTCTTTGGAGAGATTGGTCCGGCATAATAGGTGATTTTGTTGGTAGAATTACCATTCGAGTCTGATTTGATCTTTCTCCTTGAATTTCCAGAGCGAGGGTGGCGTCGCGTATCCGTCGCGTGAGAACGCATGAGTCCGTTCAAGAATGAGAGCCTATACCTCTAAGAAGGAATCCAGGACGAATAAGTTAAATTGAGCACCGGGACGGCGCTCCCTTAAGGTGGGTAGAATGTAACAACCCGAGTTTTTGGCCGACATTTATCCCGATCCGCGATATATTTTCTATTTGTGAATTTGGAATAATTATTTTATTTTCGTCATTTTTGGCCGTCTTGGCAAAAATTGTTGTTTTTTGCTATGTCGCAAGCCATGCTTAGGATTTTATCCGTTTAGGCGATTTGGAGATTTATGTATCTCATATTTACCTTCCGGAAGTGAATTATTTTATTTTAGTAATTTATCGACCCTTTTCTCGAGTTTATCCAAACCGAATCAAAAATTTATATTTTTACGTGATTGAGCGATTTTAATTTAAAAAGGGTTGACACTAAAACTTTGGTAATAAGATTTCAAGACATGTTGTATTGTAACAAGGGGTGTGTAGTAACCACTCGAGCAGCAGTTGTCTTCAGATGATACAAGTGTTAAGGTTTGGTGCATGAGCTCTAAGCAAGTGGAATGTGATATAACTTGCCTAGCTAGCAAGTTAATATTTTATGAACTATACTTGTGTTCAAAATGCCTAATTATAAACTCTATGAATTCACTCAACTTTTGTTGAAGTTTTTAGCATGTTTATCCCAGGTGATTATGATGTGCTTGCTTGGATGGGAACGGTGCGTGGATATCAAGTATCGGGGCTCGGTGAATATTTCACATTCGATCAAACGTTTTGGGGAAATTTAGTCATACTTGACTCATTTTGGAATTATCTTTCTAAAACTATTTGGGGACCTGTGTACTCTGATATTTTAATAAAATCGAATGCGATACTTATTTTAAAAACGTCTCTTTTAAGGTCGTTTTTCTGTAACTCGTGTGCATGAACTATGAAGTAGCACCCCAAAGTGGTATTCCATTGCGTTGTGATTTTGGGGGTGTTATAGGTAAGGCTTTAGTAAACAGGTTAGCTAACTGATATTCAGTTCCAACAAAGAATAATTCAACAATACCTTTTTCAAGTTGTTCCTTTATGAAGTGATATCTGACATCGATGTGTTTGGTGTGGGAATGCTGGAATGGATTACACGAGATGGCTATGGCTGCCTTTGAATCACACCTTTGAATCACATAGGTATTTTGTCAAAGTGAAAGCCATAATCTGTGAGCTGAGTTCTCAACCATAAAACTTGAGCGCAACACACAGATAAAGACACATACTCGGCTTCTGCTGAAGACATGGAAGTGCAGTTCTGCTTCTTTGACGACCAGCTGACTAGCTTGTCACCTCCCAGATGTGCTCTTACGTGAATCGAGACAGCCCGCGTGATCTGAATCTTAAAAAGCAGTTAGTTTGAAACCGGTGTCCTTCGGATACCAGAGTCCCATGTTAATATTAATGTTAATGGTATTCTTAAAAAGCAGTTAGTTTGAATGGAAGATGCCTAAGAATTTTAGGCTCTATGGTAATTGAAGATTGCTATGGTTCCTCGTCTTATGTGTTTGTGTAGACATGTGGAGGGGCATGATGCTGTTTTGAAGATCTACAAATCTAATATTGATGTTCATTTGTTTTATAGGATTTGTAATGGTAGTGACCATTGGAGGCATGTCTCTAATGTTGTTTAATTGGTAGTTCAAGCTTAGCTTGAGGTTAATGTGGTACCTTAGCCACATTCCATTGTACTTAAACGATATTTTTTGTGAGTAATACAATTTACCGGGGTAACCCTTTACCCAAAAAGATCCGTTTAACCGCAGTGAGATGTTTCTCAGTCGGTCTCGCTTGATAGCGAGCACAATAACATGTTGCATGTACAATATCCGGTCTACTTGCTGTTAAGTACATGAGTGCCCCGACCATACTACGATATTTTATTTGGTCAACGAGAGTTCCACTCAAGTCAGCATCTAGAGGTTTAGTAGCCATTGGAGTACCAACGCTATCACATGAGGTCATACTATGCTTTTTAAGTATCTCTTGAGCATACTTAGATTGGTTAATAAAGATACCACGTGGGGATTGGTGGATCTGAATTCCTAAAAAGAATTTCAGCTCCCCCATCATAGACATTTCAAGCTTGTTGTGTATTAGTTTTTCAAATCTTTTTGAAAGTTTTGGGTTCGTAGAACCAAAAATAATGTCATCAACGTAAATTTGCACAAGCAATATGTCTTCCCCTTTTTTAGTAATGAACAGAGTTGGATCAATAGAACCTTTTGATAACCCTTTGGATACCATGAAGTTAGAGAGTTCATCATACCGCCCTTGAAGCTTGTTTGAGTCCATATAAGCCCTTTTGACAGACGTAACTTGGTCAGGTATGTGGGTCTAACGAATTAACGGCTATTGACAGTACATTTTCTTTCCTTCATAGGACCGTTAAGAAATGTTGTCTTGACGTCCATCTGGTATACTGGAAATGATTTGTGTGCAGCATACTTAACGAATAACCGGACAGCTTCCAGTCGAGCAACTAGAGCAAATGACTATTCGAAGTCAATTCCTTCCTGCTAGTTGTATCCCTTAGCTACAAGAGTGGAGCGGCGAGGTACGCCTACCTCATTGTTTTGATATGATTATGGATCGTGGGCACGTTCCGTCCCGTTGTTGTTAATTGTTGTCATGAATTGTTTTGGTAATTGTAGCAACTAATTGAAAGTTTATTTTGGATATTGTTGTATGTCGTAAACCTATGATTCTCGCTCAACTTTATGTTGAAGTTTTAAGCATCATTTTCAGGTGAGCTTAATGGTGCTAAGATAGAGCGAAGTGGCTAGAAGAGACCGTAAGATGCTTGGAGTTTCTTTATGCTTTCTGTTTGAATAAATGCGTTTGCATGAATTGTTTGATTTATGTTTTGCATGTCATTTATTGACGAGACCTCTTTCTCATAAATAAAGACACCATTAGGTTTTGGGTATTGTTATGACACTTTGTGTCTTTGCTTTACTTTAGTTTTCATTTTAGTATTCTCTATATAGATACCATGTGTTGTGATGATATCCATTCTTGTTTATGCCTCGCGTTTTTGCCTTGGCGGGATGTGACAACGTACACTTCTTCCTTCAGAGGACCGTTAAGAAATGCTGTCTTGACGTCCATCTGGTATACTGGAAATGATTTGTGTGTAGCATAAGCAATGAATAACCGGATAGCTTCCAATCGAGCGACTAGAGAAAATGACTCATCGAAGTCGATTCCTTCCTGCTGGTTGTATCCCTAAGCTACAAGACGAGCTTTGTTGCGAATTACAGTATTCTCCTCATCACGTTTATTTTCCTAGAGCCACTTCATGTTAATGACATTTTTGCAGAGTGGTCTATCAACTAATTCCCATACATCTAATTAATCAAACTGGTGATGTTCTTCCTGCATCGCTTCAATCCATGTAAAATCAGCCATGGCTTCTTTGATGTTCTTTGGTTTGGGTCGACTCACGGTGAGTGCGAACATACACATCTCGCCATCTGTTTCTGGCTGACGTCTTGTTCTAATTGATTGAGAAGGATTTCCAATGACTTGTTCCAACGGATGATCTTTTGTCTAACGATGTTCAGAGGGATGTTGTTGATAGAATGTATGCATGTTTGACGAGTCAACATAACGAGACGATGTCTCCTCTCATTCTTGTACTGGTGTACTAAAGATGTTGATAAATTCATCTTCTTTAACTTGTGCATATTCTTTATTGGTTTCTGCTTGGATAATGTTCTCATTGGCAGAGACAGTTAGTGCTTGAGTGATGCTTGACTTGTAGTTGTAGGTGTTGTTTGAATGTTCAATGGAGGTGTATTTGCAGCAACGGTTGTTGAAGTAGATGGAGTTGTATGTTGTTGTTGACATTGATTAGGTGCATCAGCAGCAGTTACAGCGGAAGACTTTGACACAACTGGAGTAGTTCCATTGAGTAATTCATTGAACATCAGACTAAATAGCAAAACCATCTCATTTGACGTTGTTACTATCTTAGCTGAATGAGGAACATTTTTTTGACTTTGGGGACTGGTACTTAAACTGGCATGTTCAAGTGCTGTTGTTGGACATTGTGGAACAGGGTCATAACTGACATGATCTGACACCATCTGAGGCAATTCGTCAAAGTTAACATGAATGGTTTCAACTATCACTCTTGTTCTCTTATTTTATACCCTGTAAGCTCTTGACTGAGTAGAATACCCTACAAAGATACATGCATTACCTTTTTCCTTTATTTTTTCAAGATTTTCACCATCTTTGACGATGTAGCAAAGAGAGCCAAAAATGTGAAAGAACTTAACAAACGGTTTCCAGCCATTGATGATGTGGTAAGGTGTTTTCTCATGTCGAGGAATTATAAGTGAACGGTTCTGAGTAAAACATGCTATGGAAATTGCTTCAGCCCAGAATAATAAAGGAACTTTAGCGGTGCTTAACATTGTTCGAGCAGCCTCAACAAGATTACGGTTCCGTCTTTTGACAACGCCGTTTTGTTTAGGTGTTTGAGCAGTTGATGTTTGGTGTTAAATCCCTTCTTGAGCAAAGTATGCATGAAGAGTTTTATTCAAGAATTACGTACCTTTGTCCGTTTGAACTGTTCTAACTTGAGCATGAAGTCCTTTTTGAACAAGTTTGAGGAAATCGATGAGAACTTCAGGTGTTTCTTCTTTGGATCTTAAAAAATGAGTCCAAGTATATCTTGAATAGTCATCAATAATTACGAGAACATATTTCTTTCCATTAATACTTTCTACCCGCATGGGACCACATAAGTCCATGTGTAGAAGTTGTAACCGTCTTTTGGAGCTCAAGGTAGTCTTTGTGTAAAAAGACTTTTGTTTGGCTTTCCCTAACTCACAAGAAGAACAAAGATGATCTTTGACGAATTTTAATTTGGGAAGGCCAGTCACAATATCATACATCGAAAGCAAGTTGATGGTATCAAATTTTAGATGTGAGAGATGACGATGCCATAACCATGCTTGTGACGATGTAGCTTTAGCCATTAAGCAAATTAGATTGGGAGTGGATGTGTCTTGATGAGTGATGGAATACAGATCTGTGCCACGAGAACCTGTGAGTAGATCATTTCCCTTCAAATCACGGATGTAACATGTAGACTTCCGAAAAGCAACTTCCAAATCCGCATCATAGAATTGACCAACGGAGAATAAGTTGTGATTCAGCCCTTAGACGTAATAAACCCTCTTGATAGTGACATTTCCTTGAACCAGATCTCAATAACCAAGAATCGGTGCTATTTGATCATTTCCAAACTTCACCGTGCCTAGAAATTGCTCCACAAAGTTACTTAGAAGCTTGAGATTTCCCGTCATGTGCTTTGAGCACCTAAAGTCGACAATGAATATAATTATTTCTACAGATGCAAAAGAATTAGAAGACGATGGAGTATTTGATATAGTGGATTTCCTAAGAGTCATAAGTTTCAAAATATTAGTAGTTCTAGATTTTGTTCCTAGAGGCATACTAACATTTGGTTCAACATTCACTGTTCTAGACTTAGGTTTTCATTTATATCCTGGTGGTGTGATCTTACAGTACAACCATTTACATGTCTTACTAATCTGCTCATATTGCTTCCTAATTATGCTTCTAGGTTTTTGGTTAGTAGATTCTATAACAACTGTTCTCTTAAGGGGTGTTACAGCAGATTGGTTCACAGTTCGTTTGGGTTCTCTAGTATTAATAGGCACAACCATAGGCATTTTAGTCCTAGAATTTACGCCATTAATATAATGAAGAACATACATATCATGATTGTCATTTAACACACATTTTCCACAAGTAACACAAAAAAAGTTTACATTCGAGGTCTTAGCATTCAAACTGTCATTACACGCAGTTACAGAGATTTTATTATTAGGAAACTTAAAACTCCTATGATGGTCTTCTACTTGTTGTTTCTTCCCTTGATTATTGTTATGCATGACTCTATCTTCCAATTGATTGCTCTTAAGCTGTGATCTGCTAACACTAGTAGTGGAAATCAATCCTGTAAAGAAAGATATGTGTTTGTTAGTTTTCCTAATGTCTTGAGGCAACTGTGGTGTTCTAGTTTGATTAGGATTTGTGTGCACTTTATACATTCCTGAAGCAATCACATTTGTGTTCTTTAAAATTGACTTCACATTCTGAGGCAAAATCTGTGCACTGACTGGTTTTAAAAAAATCATTGGACACATTATTTGTAGTAACTGACATTGACTTTGAAAATCTGTCTTTGCAAGAGAATCTGAAAAAGTAGCCGATTTACCTAAAACTGATTATCTTTGACTTTTAAAAGCATTTGGTTGTCGAATAACCGACGGTTTTTTAAACTTAGTTTCCACAGATTTTCCTTTCATCTTTTCAATGAGTTTCTTTAACTCACTTATTGCAATGTCTTTATCTTGTAATTGAGCTTTCAAATCTTAAATTTCAAAATATTTGACATTTAATTCTCGAAATGAATTTGATTCTTTTTGTTTCCAAACTTTGTCATTATTAAGTTGTTCCTGACCTTGCTGTAAAGCGAGTTCAAGATTAATTGAATATTGTTCAAGTTCAGAAAATCTTTTTGACAATTCATTGAAAGATTTGTTATTGACATTGTTCGTTCTTTTTGAAAGCTCTTTTTCAAGACGTTCATATTTAACAACTTGGTCCACATAATCACATTGTAAGTTAGTAAATTCATCAAGGGTTGTATATACACCAAGTATAGCATTCATGTGATCAGCATAATAATATTCCCTGGAAAGTCGGTCGATTTCATTCAAAAACTGTGTTTTTTGAGTTTCCAGTTGAGATTTGAGAAAGTCTACTTCATGTTCAAGAGAATTAAAGTATCTCAAATCAACAACCATTTCCTCTTTTAAACACAAGTGAAAATTTTCTAAATCAGCATTGATTTTTCGAATTTGTGGACAAAAAATTCCTTCGATTGTATTTTGAATGAACGGATCTGTATGATCAAAATATGTCCTTTTAGCAATTGTTTGTTTGCAACGTTCCACTCCATTAAAAATCGTGTCAACACTACTTTTAATTTTGAAAAGTTCTTTAAAGCTTTTACACTTTTGATCACACAAAATGGATTCATCCATTCGTTTTTCTAACAAAGTTGTTTGTTTATTAAAATACTCTTTTGAATTTTCATTCTTGACAGGTGTATTACTCATTTTTGACCTTTCTGAAAAATATCTATGTTCAGACGACTTTTCACGTTGTGGAACGAACAAATCATAAAGATTATTCAAGTTTTTATAATCAAACGGTTTGATTAAATCACTTAATTTTGATCGACTTTCGTGGGCAAGACGAATTGTTTCGTCAGATTTAAGAGCTAACATTAAAGCAAGATTATCATTATAGCAACTTATATCATACATACTAGGATCCGCTCTTTAAGCTTTCTTGAGGAACTCAGGTTTTACAAAACTCGTTTTACAATTACGATTAAGCATATTTATTGTTTGAACTGATTGACCGGTTTTATATACAATATCATCTAAAATCTTTATTTTATTTTCCAAAGCAATGACTTTTTCAAGTTCTTTGTCTTTACGAGTTTTGTTAAACTTCTTCTAAGCCTCTTTTCCTTGTGACATTATGGAGATGGTTTCTTGATGTGCAACAAGCTTCTTTTTCATTTCTGAAATCGTTTATCTTTCGAGTATATTCATTAAATGAGTTTTCAGATTCCATTTTGTATGACATTAAATCCCCTTTAGCTTTGGCACAATCAATTGCCACCTTTGATGCATAATTCACATCATGATACCTATCAAGTTTATCTTGGAGGTTCTTAAGGCCTTTGAACATCAACTGATTAGTGTTTGACAGTTCATTGTTTGCTTCTTTGAAATGGTTATTTGATAATTCTAAACTTTTATTTTTGGTTTTGAAATCCTGAATTTCACCTTTCAATTTATCAATTAAAGTCTTCTTTGATGATTCCAAAAATTTATTATGGTTTTTGCTGTCATCAATTTCACATTTTAGTTTCTCATTTAAAGAAGCAAGCAAATCACTTTCTTTGGCAAGATCATCATCATCCCGGTCAACCGTTTCTCCATTAGTACTCATATCTAATGAATCAGTAGTTATGTTAGTATCACCTTGTTCCTCCAGATATGTGTCATTAACAGATTCAGGTTGCTCAGGATGTTCTCTATCATTGGCACATTATAGTTATCATTATCATTTTGTACCTTTTGCAATGGCTCAGTATCAAAGATGGGTCCAGAATTGTCAGCAGCATCTGGAGTGACCTCTTGAATCTTTGCTATGTACAATGATTGGTAACATCACACTGATTTCTGACAAGCTCATTCATCATCTTATAGAACCTTGAGTAATACGATTCAAGTGATTCATCATCCCGTGATGTGAATTTTCTAAATTCCCGATATAAATTAGTTTCAAGATCTTAAACATTGATTGATTCACCTTGTTTCAACCTTTTAATAGCTTTCTATATTTCACATGCATTTAGACAAGCATCAACTATGGAATAGATGTTATTATCTATCCCTATGAGAATTATCTGAACAGCTTCAGCTTCAGCATTCAGTTGATCTCGTATGTCTTGTGAAACATTCTTGTAGTTCTCTATATACCCTTCTGTAGTGGTTTTTGAACTGCCTTTTGCAATTGGAACAGTCTTCTCAATCCATTTGAATTTGTAAGGTGGATTTTGGAGACAATAGTGGATGAGTTCATTGTTAGGTTTGGTGTCGATGTATCTCTTGATTCTGGATTTCTACTGAACGTAATTATCAGGTGCTAACATTGGTGGACGATCTTTTCCACCTGCTTCCATGATAGCATTATGAAGAGCATTTGATGTTTGAGTTTGCAAAATGGTATTGGTATTTGACATGTTGATGTAGTTGTGAATGGATATCGGTTCTTAAGTAATATGAAGTGATTGAGATTGTGGTTTATATAATGCAATTAACGTTCATGGGATTTTACAAATCTATGATTTAAACCAAGAAAAATAAGCTTGAGAACCACAAAAATCAATCACCTAAAACTCCTTGGAGATTGATACCACTTGTTATCCCAATAACTTAATCCATTACACAACTAAATAAGCACACTATAAGCAATAAGCAATCCGAATAAGGTAGAAGAAAAATAGAGAGAGAAACAAAGAGAGAAAGATTAAATTGGGAGGAAACACATACAAATGTAACCAACAACCTCTCCATGTGTGGAGAGGGTTCTAGTTATATTCCCTTCACCCTAGATGGTGTATGGGCTATTCTCTTGGGTTGGGCTTGGCTTGTCTTGGGCTTTGAGCCCGAAACATGGACAATATTATCTTAAAGTCCAAGCCCGTTAATCCCAACTAGCCTATTACATAACAACACTAATTACGACTAAGACGACCGATAACATTCTTTTTCGACTTATATAAAAATAAGGCTAACAAAAGCCATAAAACCATTGAAAAATCAATCAACGTGTTCGAGAAATCATTTATTACACATTGAGAGTTTTCTTATATCGCCAAAAAGCCCCCCTACACATATGCATCATATTATGAAAGAGTTTTGCACATGCAAGGACGGGAACGCACTTATATTCAAAAGATCTTATCCGTTATTAAGTCGTCTTGATCACATTTTAATCACTATTCTCCTCCTCAAAAATTGCATATGTGGTGACAATTTTTGACTTAACAAGTGAATTAAAATGCAAGCTAATATACGTCGATCCATTTGTAGAATACACGAGCATGGGGAGAACAATGTTGCATGCCAAACAAACCACTTGTAGATAATTTTAAAGATTATGTTCCCCTTTAAAAATACATAATAGTGGAAACTTGGAGCGGGAGATTGTTGAGCACACAATTTTGAAATATTTTGAGTATTTCTTGTGAAAATATCTTGAAAAATTGTGCTCAACATGAAAATGATATTGAATTTATCTTGTTAGAGATCATTTCCTTAGAACTTCTCTTGAGCATTCAAAACTTTTAAATGTTTATGTGACTTTGCTCAAGACGAGAAGATTTAAGCTTCCCGTTGTTGAGGAATAATGTGCATAAATGAACATTTTCCTTTTTTGGAGTCCGGTTCCTAAGCTGACATTTACTCAGAAGTCGTAGAGAAAATTTGAAGAGACATGTTTTAAAAACTTTTAGAAACTCTCTCTCGAACTTCATTTATACACCCGTGTCAATAGTAATCAACATTTCTAGGTGCGTAAATGTTATCGATTGGCGAGAGACATGTCGGAGAAGATTATTTTTGGTATTTTTGAAATTTTTTGATTTTGTATTTTGCTTTTATAGGTTTTATAATTTTATATTTTGTTTTCTGATAAATATATACAAAGAATTACTATAATTTTGCAAGATGTTCGAGCTCCCGTGGAGACAAACTGAGCAAATAATTAGGTATATCTATGATTTGTAGAACCAAAGATAATATCATCTACATAGACATGTACTACTAAGATGTCGTCGTCGAAGCGTCTTATAAACAATGTACGATCAATAGTGCCTTTGTTGAAGTGATTCCGTTGGAGAAACTTTGACAATTCAGCGTACCATGCCCTTGGTGTTTGCTTTAACCCATAGAGTGCCTTCTTTAGCTTGTAGACATAGCTTGGATGATCAGCATCGATAAAACCTTCAGGTTGACACATGTACACGTCTTCTTTTAATGAACCATGCAAGAAAGCAGTTTTCACATCCATTTGGAATACGGTGAATGATTTGTGTGCAGCATAGCCCAAAAATATCATGGTAGCTTTCATCCTATCAACCGGAGTGAAGGATTCTTCAAAATCTATTCCTTCCTCTTGGCGGCACCCTCTCACAACCAACGAGTTTTATTTCTGATGACCGTGTTTTCTTCATCGTGCTTGTTTTTGAATAACCATTTCAAAGTAAGAGGTTTTATGTTATTCGAAGGAGGAACTAACACCCATACATCAAGCCTTTTGAACTAAGGGAGCTCTTCATGCATTAAGTTAATCCATGTACGGTCGGTCATGGCCTCTTTGACATTTTCTAGTTCCATAGTGCTCACAGTCAATGCGTAGATGCACATTTCACCATCGGTTTGTAACTGATTTCTTGTCAAAACTGGTCGTGAGGGTTCTCATATCACTTGTTCCAAGGGGTGATCCTTAGTTCATTGGTAGTCGTGTTGGTACGGTTGATAAAATGTATGCATGTTCGATGGATCCACATATTGAGAAGATGATTTAGCAGAATCTGTGGAATGCGTATCAAATGGATTTACAAACATATTCCCATCGAGTATAGCATTTGGAACAATATCATCAACTACTTCAGATTAGAGTTGTGCTTGATCATCTTGTTGCGGAACATGTTATTGTTGTAGCTCTTCAACATC
>BQNB010003811.1:15255-112141 GCA_026074375.1 Tanacetum coccineum
CTAAGCTCATGACACTGAAGCTCGACGATCTTTCTTGCAATAATAATGTATTGCAATTTCTGCCCGATTAGATGTTCAACCCGAAAACATCCTAAATTCGACATGCTATACGTTCGTTCCCGGTGATAGCTAGTCACCCGAACGGGGAGGTCGTTTCCCCAAATAGATCTATTCATAACATTCGCGCTCACATAATGTAATTAACAACTACATCTATGCAATTGACAGTTCATGATAAGGGGCTCAACTTGGGTTATCGCTACTTAGGCAAACATGTAATCAATACTTGCGTCCAATTTATAAAACAAAGCATGTTTCCACCCCATAATTATAAATCATTGAAATCGTAAAAATGTGGGGCTATGAACTCACCTTGAGTTCTGATAATCCAAATATCACAGATAATGCGTCACGCAAATCGTCAGATGCAACCTATTTAAATTAAGGTCGTATAAGTACCGAGTACTTTAATTAATAACATTGAATATAATCTTATAGTTGTTACATCGTACTATCGTTCGGGCTATCATAATTTAAGAGGTCATGACATGACGTTCGAGGAGTTAGGACACTTTAAATCGTAAATCCAACAACTCGTCGATACGCCATCCGAAGAGGCCTCATTATGAAACTCCCTAGTATTATAGCACTTTGATAACCACGTAATATTCTATATAGCATAATCACCGACTAATCGTTTTAGTAAAATAATATTTATAAAGTGAAAACGTTTATAAATATACTTTTTGTAAAAATGACCTAGTTTTGTCGTTGTAAGTCCGTTGCTCGCGTTTCTTACGCCCACGTCTTCGTAGTAAGACGAGTGATCATAATATTACATTTTCATGTTTTTGATATTCTGCGATGAATAGTGATTTTACTGTTCACAACAGCTAGTTTGTCGTTTTTGGGTTTTAATTAGCGTAAATTCGTAATCGTAATAACTTATCCGTTTTAATCCCGATTTTAGTGATTCCTTCGAGTACGTCTTTGTTATTAAAAGATGTATTATATTTTATAAAGTTGGGTCCGCTGATGAATAGTACTTTTACTGTTCATAGTTTATAAAATTACTTTTATAAACTTTAATTATCGTAAACGTCGTAGTTTATTCGTTATAGTTCCGTTTTTAGCGATTCTTTCGAGTACGATCTCGTAATTAAAAGTTATATCATATTTTAGATGTTTTAAAAATATTAGTTTCTGTAATGAATAGTAAATTTTATAAAAATAGTTTTATAAAAGTATTTATCGTCGTAAACTCGTAATTAACGTATCTTTTTCGTTATAAATCGGTTTTTCGAGTTTCTTATCATTTTGGAATCGTCACGAGACGTATTATTATTATATTATGTCAAACCCACTGTATGAATTTCGGATTCAAAACAGCCCCTAAGTATTCATGTGTATATCTTTATAAAAACCTTGTTTTATGTATTATTTAATTTAGTAGTTTACTTTAAAAACCCTAATAGCTATTTTTAACATATGTGATACTTATAATAATGTCCAAGTTCATCCATAGTCCTTATAAAGTCATTGTAACAAGTTTAACAATTTAGTTTCATTACTTTCATATGTGAATAATTAAGTAACCTTATAAAACCCTAATTATTACTTCTTATTCCCTTGAGGCGATCATTAAGAACAGTCCGAACGTCATCTAGAGTACCATCGCTGAACTTGTGTAGTTCGTCAATGCGCATCAATCTGTTCTTCTTGTCTTTATTCTCGTAGATGAATCCTCTTGGATCAGAGTATGGAGTATAAGCGTCTTGTCTTCTCAGATTTGATCTGTACGTGTCGGGCTTGGTGAGGTTAAGTTTCTTCTGATAACTTTCAACACCCAGTTGAAGATCTTCCACACGTCGCTGGATGACAACTCTTCGTGTAAACATTCGTAAGGAGACATTAAATGCAATACGTTCTTCAACGCTTAGATTAGTCACTTTTCCTTGCACAAGAAGAAGCAGCATATCTTCAATGTCTTGGATCCTTAGTCTGTGAAAGTCGCCTTCTTTGAACTTGTAGAGAACATCATCATCCCTTCGTACTGTAATCCAGTCAAGATGCTTATAATCATGCCATTCGACAATTTCAACCTTTGTGACAGCAATTATCCGTCTTTTTGAATAGACGTCCCGAGCTGATTCCCTTAAGGTTGCAAATGCATAGAACTGTCGTCGCTTCTTGCCCCAATGCGAGACTCCCCAGAGGGCGAATTTGTCGTATTTGACGATCGTTTGACTCCACATCGAGTTAGGCACTAAGTCTTCTATCCATTTGATATGTCCGTAATCTGCAGCCTTAGTCTTCGTTACTGAAGTAGAGTACTTTCGGCTTGACACACCACCACGTAGATATTCCAGGTCGTTATTGATGAAGTGATGAAATGGTATAACACGACGACCTTGAGAATTTGGAACTAACGGTAGTGGCTGTCGCAGATCATGCGGATATTGGCGACCTTCAGGGTTGATCCAGTCTAATTTCTCGGTTGTGGCTTTGTAGACCTCCTCACAAAAATATTCCAGTTCAGTCAAACTCTTGCAAGTGCCTTTCATCAGCTCAAATGTTGGACCAGCTAGCAATTCAGGTGTTAGAGTTTGAACATTTAGCCGGTTTAGCACAAAAGCGGAGAAGTCAAATGTAGAATCGGTTAGTTCATCAAACGACTCTCGAGGGTCCTGTTGTGCCAGATTGCTAAGCCAAGGTTGGACAGATTCATGAACGGCAGGAACAGACGTATTCCATGCATGATCAGGAGAAGGTAGTCTCGTAGGTTTTTGAAACCAGTCAGGAAGATGTTGAACCTCTTCTTCGGCTTGTTCATCTTGGACACCTGTTTCGAACTCCTGATCTGCAGATCCTTCAAAGACATCTGTAGATTGCATAGCTTCCTCTACCGGAGCAGATTGGCTAGCAGATTTCTTGTGAGTCTTAGAACCTGTTGTAGTAATCTTTCCTGCTGTCGTGGTTGTTGTTTCTCTTGGAGCACTGGTAGAAGCGGGTTCTTTTCTGGACCTGTTCCAGCGGAGGGTTCTTGATCATCATCTGCCCCGTCTCGAGGTCTTTTTATTGTGACCGTATCGCCATATGTATCTAACAAGATTTTGTCGGCTTCATACGCATCAACTAATGCCTTGTAGAGCTGCCTTTGAATGTCTGACCTGTTGATAGAGTTGTTAGCTTCCATCTTGTCAATTAAGATCTTTTTCAGCTCTAGTTCTGAAAGATTAGCCGCTACAGCATGAGACGTCTTGGCTTCCTTTGATGATCGTACCAGAACCTCAGACTCGAGTTGATCGTTTACTAACTTCTCAATTTTTGGAGTAATTTTGGAGACTTCTTTCTTGACTTGTTCCTTGATTACTTTTTTCATTCCTTCATCGATTGAATCAAGGAATTGTTGATTTTCAGTATTAGACTCTTCTCGAATTCTGTCATACTTCAATTGGACTGCAACATCCACTGCTTCCTGCATTTTATTTGCTAGATATTGATCAACGATGCCAGGAATGGAGGAGAGCGCTTCAGCATATTGATTTGTTTGTCTGAGTTCCGAGAAGTTGTCTTCTAACGCTTTTAGTCTGTAATCAAAGCCAAACAACGAAGCAAAGTTAGGAAGATTTTGTAGCGAGGAGCTTGTAGTAGTAGCCGGTGTCAGAATTGGTGGTTGTTGAGTTTGAATGACGAGAGGATACGGTGTTGGAGGGCGATTGGTTTGTGCAGTGAAGGATGGCTCCATGATGGCTGTTACAGGAGTATCAATTAGAGAGGTGGCTTCAGTATGTTGTCCAAAAATATCATCAACACCGGTATCTTGGTTTGGATTCAGCATGTTGGAGACGAAGCCAGATGATACAGACGAGCTCTGTTGTTGACCATCAGGATTTACCGGAGTTAGGGTCACATGAGTGTCTTCAATTTCCTGGGTTGCTTGAACCTGGGGTAATGTCTTCTTCATCTGATGATGAAATACGAGAGGGTGTATGAACTATAGGATCGAAAGTATCATCTTCATCAGTTTCCTCTTCATGTATTATGTCATCATCATGAGTTGTGAGCTTTGGATGAATAAAATCATCACCATCATCTTCTGATTCAGTCTGTTCTTCATCATCATCATCTTGAGCTTTCTCATCATCGTCATGTTCATCATCATCTTCATCATCTTGTGTAGTCTCATTAACATCATTTTTATCTATTATGTACACATATCACTCATCATCTTTCTTGATCTCTGTATTGTAGCCCTCTCTTGCGTCTTTTGCTCCTTCAACATTTGTTCCTTCTACTTCAATGTACACTATCTTCCTCATCTGATTGATGAAATACGAGAATCACTTCATCAGAATCCCACTTCATATTCATAGTATTAATTTCAACAATCATGAGTCGTAAGCTTAGGATGGACAAAATCATCACCATCATTATCTGACTCAGTCAGTTCTTCATCATCATCATCTTGAGCTTTCTTATTATCATCATGTTCATCATCATCGTCATCATCAGCTTGCTCATCACTTCAAATCATCTTCCAGACACCCTGAGATCCCATTAATGTCATTTTTACCTGCATCTTCATCATCTTCAGCTTGCTCATCATCTTCTTGATCATCATCACTTGATTTCCAAGAGATATCATCCTCTGAGTCATAATCAGGAGCATCGGGAACCCCTGGTGTAATACCAGTTCCTTCCCTCCTGCTCGAATAACCACTATCATGAGAGCTATAGTTTCTTGACGGCTTTTTTTTTGTGACTATTTTGAGTTGCTCAGTCCTCTGTCAAATCAGCCTCAAGATATTCCTTTCTCCATCTCTGTAGTCTTTTGTTTTCCTTTTCCAATTTCTTTTCCTTGGGGCAGTAAGGGCTCTGTTTCGGGATTGCTCAGTAAATAGCTTTCCTTCGTTGCTTAATACCTTTTGCTTAAGGGAGGAATTGTTCCTTGAAGCCATAGCATAATACTCTATTGAAGGATTCTGAGTTGCGGAATGTCCACGTTGGTTAATGCCAACAGGCAAGATAGCCCCCGTACAACAGAGTGGCTCATCCTTGCTATAACATAGATTGTAGTAAAACATTGGATCATCCTGGCAATATGCAATGGACCTTGTTCTTCTAGGAATTGAAGGATCTTTTTCCATCACAAGTTGACGACTAACTAGGTGAACCGAAGATAGGTACATCGCAATGCCCTTGCTTCTACTTTAGTATTTACTCATCTTGAAAATAAAAGTCATCCCCCGAGAAGATATGCATAATCAACGTTTCTTCTGTTTGTACATAACCCCACAATATCTTGAAGCTTGAGAGAGACGAAGCACTGTCAGATGATGGAGTATCCGCTGAGACATTTGTTGATTCCAGCGCAAATGATCATCCAAGTGGCTGCCAGTTTTGTTGAGACATAACGTTAGTGAGCTTCCTTATATCTCCAGATGTCCAAAGACTAGCTAGAAAGATGAGAGTCTCCTTCTCCATAGGTGAGGGACAAACAAAATTCTTTATTACCGAACTTAGGGCAAATTTGAAAGAATGTCACCCCCCCCCCCCCCCCCCTGAATTGCTCAAAGACCGAAGATGTGTATTCTTGATATTCATCTAGAATCGGACAGATCGATATGTAAAATAAAGCAGCAGCCCCGAATTCCTGCATGTAGATCTCTGGAGCATCTGCATGAATTGGAAAGCCTTGTAGACAAGGAGTGATCTTAGCACATCATAAAACTTTAAGGGTTTGCTTGCCTTTGATGTGAACAATCCGACCATAACGAAGATTGCATTATTCCAATCTTAATACGGTCAGCAGGAGCCACCAATGCATCATCCAAAGCAATCTGATCCGCTATTGAGAGTGCCATGAGTCTGTTTAAGAAAGAGTGAGTGCAGTTTATAAGAAAAACACAATCATTTATTCATGAGAACCTTTATGACTTTTAGCACTTATGAAGATCAATCTACTTAGATAGGCGAATAGCGTGTGAGACAAAGGCACCTATCCTAACAATTAAGTCGAATATAGTTAACCGTGGTTTTGTCAAGCTTTTACCGTCTATTTTAACCTAAGAGATTTGTTGAATTTTAATCTTAATTAAAAAAATTTTGATCTAAAGTGTGTTATGGTCAAAATTGGTCAATGTAGACAACTCTACTCGTTGTCCCCAAAGGAACACCTTTTTATGGGGGAAAATCGGTTTTTCCACAAAATACCTCGTTCGGCGCTCCCTTATTATAAGCACTCGTCCGGTCCTTATAAGCAAACACTCGTTCGGACCTTTCTATATGGCACTCGTTCGATCCACATTGACAGTGGCTCGTTCGATTCATATTGACAATCACTCGTTCGATCCTTATTATAAGTCATTCGTTCGATCTAGTCAAATGGTCGCTCGTTCGATCCTTTCTAAGCAACACTCGTTCGATCCCTTTTTAAAAATCACTCGTTCGATCAACACATATAAGCACTCGTTCGATCCTCACATGTAGACACTCGTTCGATCCTTACATGTAGACACTCGTTCGATCCTCACACTCGTTCGATCCTTTCTAACATACACTCGTTCGAGCCTCATATTTATACTCGTTTGATTTTGTGCAAAATCGACTTTCATATTTAACTTTAATCTATCATCTTCATTGAGCCATGATAAACAGTCTAGCACACAAACATGTATTATTTATGTATTTAACTATTCAAACTAGCACAAAAACAATCAAGAACATTATGAAATCATAAACTGATTACAAAAACCTCGACTATCTTAAACATTTAACACACCTAATACAAACAAAAACCCTCCAATCAATTTAAAAGATTATCCAACTTGATTTAAGAACCTTAATTTTTAATTAGGCAACTTCCATCAAAAAGCGGTGGCAATCGATTAATTCCATATAGGTTTCGAGATTGACTAGGTGAAAAGATCACAATTACAGGTATACCTTAGATTTGAAACCGAGTGATTCAGCTAGATTGAAGTGGTTCGAGTGTAATATGTTTCGTGTGTGTGTTTTGAGTGTGTGTAGGGATTGTGTACAGTGAATGGGACGGGTGATGTTTGGTAAAGGTATAACACAATTTTAACATTGGCACATTTGGTCCCTCATCTATACACCAACTTATTAATTTTGCACATTAAGTTTTATAAGGTATATTCAAGTAAACAACTAGCACACATAGTCCTAAAATGTTTATTAAACTCTCATACCTATAAGGGACATAATTTTAGCAAACTAACCCTAAAGGCATAAACAGTAAAACATAGGCAGAGAATAATCGTTTAAATTCTTTTTCTCTTTAAGAGCTCATTTGATCGACAAGAAATTTGACAATTCTCTCCCCCTCAAACACTGACGCCGTTTTCTATTTTAAAGGCTGTGAGACATTGTTTGAAAGTCAAATTATTTTTGAAAAGTATTTTCAAAGTAAAAAAGAAAAAAGTTGTAAATATATAAAAAAAACATAAAAGATAAAAAAAAAAATATGTCACATGTGGTAAAAATAAAAAGTAAGAAAGGTAAGAAATAAAAATTAAATAAAAACAAGATGTTAAAAAAAAAAAAAAAAAAAAAATATACAAAATAAAAAAATTTAAAAATACAAAAAACGATAAGTGTGTGTACCCCCCCCCCCAGAGGCCACCCACCCGCCCCCCAATCCCCCCCCCACCGTGTGCCCCACTCCCCGGCATCTGCCCACCCCCCCCCCCCCCCCACAGTGCAAGCCGCCCTCCATCTAGGCCCCACCCCGACCCCCCCCCCCTACCCCCCCCCTACCCCCTCCCTTTCCCCACTATGACCCCCTCCCCCCTGTGTGCGCCCCCTCCACCCACCACCCTCTACAACCCGCCCACTTTCTCTGACATTAAAGATCCCCTTACATAAGCCGCCAACCCCCCCCCCCCCCACCCCGCTCCCTCCCCCCCCGCCCGTACCCCCCCCCATCCCCCTCCGGCCCCTACACCATTACAGCGCTTGATCCCGCCCCCCCCCCGCGCCAACCGACCACACCCCGCTGCCCCCCATGAAGTAAACCCCCCCACCCGGTCCGCGCCAAAGATTAAAACCATTACCCCACTCCCCCCCATGTTCCATGAAACCCCCAAACCCACTCCCCCGGTACCAAGAAATCGTGTTCTCTCCATACCCCAAATCAAATACCAGTCACCCCAGCTCAAACCCCCTCTCCCCCTCCTAACCCCGCAATCACAACATCCAACAGTGAAACTAGAAACAGCCAAGCGTGTATATCTAAAGCACCACACACATTATCACTACTGACATCGCTCCCCCCATAACGTCCACAGATTGTCAATAAGAAACCCACGCCAAACCCAACACCCCCCTCCTATGTGACCCCAGCTACCACCCGTGCGAAAGATACACTCAGATTGTTGCCACCCCATATGTGCTCCCATAGCCAATAGAGAACAACCCTTTCCCCCCCACACCCGTCCCATATCACTAGACACCCCCCCACCCCCCCACAAAACACACACCCCGAACCCAAAAAACCCTCGAACCACTACAAACTCGCGACTCACACGGTTATCAAATCTAAGGTAAACGCTGAAATGATTGATCATATTACACCAAATCAACATCGAAACCTAAATGGAATTACTCGAATACACCGCTATTTTGATTGAAGTTTGTCCCATAAAATAAAAATAGGGGTTCTGAAAAATCAAAGAAGGATAAATCTTTACAACTTGGATTGAGGGTTTTTAGTTGAAATAATAGGTTAAATGATATAAAGATAAGTCGCGTAATTTTTTATGGTATATCTAATAGATAATACATGCATGTTCTTGATTGAATATTTGTAGCAAGTTTGAATATGTGAAATACATAAATAAATACATTTTGTAGAGCTAGACTGATTTATCAAGGCTCAATGACGATGATAGATTAAAGTTAAATATTAAAGTCCGATTTTGCACAAAAATCAAACGAGGTATAAATATGTAGGCTCGACGCGTGTATGTACGAAACGGATCGAACGAGTGTGAGGATCGAACGAGTGTCTGACAAGTGAGGATCGAACGAGTGTCCTTACTGTGTAGGATCGAACGAGTGCGTTTATATGTGTTGATCGAACGAGTGCTTTTTAAAAGGATCTCGAACGTAAGTTTGCAAGAAAGTATCGAACGAGCGACCATTTTAGACTAGATCGAACGAAATACTTATAAATAAGGCGAGCGTGCGCGGCGTGCGTGTGGCGAGAGTGATCACTAAGCACACAACGCCTGTGAGGGGGGGGGGGGGGGGGGGGGGGGGGGGGGGGGGGGGGGGGGGGGGGGGGGGGGGGGGGGAGGAGGGGGGGGGGGGGGGGGGGGGGGGGGGGGGGGGGGGGGGGGGGGGGGGGGGGTGTATGGGGGGTGGGGGGGGGGGGTGGGGGGGAGAGGGGGTTAGTGGGGGGGGGGGGGGAATGTGGGTTTTTGGGGGGGAAGTTTATGGGGGGGGGGGTGCGGTGGTTAATGGGTAAGTAGAGGTGATTTGTTAAGAAGGTAAGATAGTGAGGTAGTTGTGGTTGTATATACGGTTATAGTGGGAATGGGGTGGGAGGGAGGGGGGGGGGGCGAGAGGACGATAGATTGTCAACAAGGACCAATTTTTGACATAACACACTTTAGATCAATTTTTTTTTAATTAAGATTAAAATTCAACAAATCTCTTAGGTTAAAATAGACGGTAAAAGCTTGACAAAACTACGGTTAACTATATTCGACTTAATTGTTAGGATAGGTGCCTTTGTCTCACACCATTCGCCTATCAAAGTAGAGTTGATCTTCATAAGTGCTAAAAGTCATAAAGGTTTCTCATGTAATAGAATGATTGTGTTTTTTCTTAATAAACTGCACGCACTCATTCTTAAACAACACATGGCACTCTCAATAGCGGATATCAGGATTGCTTTGGATATGCAATGTGTCTCCTGGCTGACCCGACTTAAGATTGAAAATGCAATCTCGCTTAAGTTCGGATGTCACATCAAAGGAAAGCACCCCTCACGTAGTTTATGATGTTGCTAAAGATCACTCCTCCTACAAGGCATCCAAGTCACCTGAATGCACCAGATATCTACAGCAGGAAATTCTGGTCTCTGCTTATGTTCACAAATCGATCTGTCCGATTTAAGATGAATAACAAGAAACACCATCAACGTCTTGACAATCAGGGGACAATCTCAAATTTTGCCTAAAGTTGTAATAAGAAGTTGTAGACGCCACCTCAGGAGAAGGAGAAACCTCATCCTTTCTAGCTAGTCTTGGACAATCTGGAGATATAAGGAAGCTCACTAACGTTAATGTCAACAAACTGCATCAACCTTGGAGATCATTTGCTGCTGTAATCAACAAATGTCTCAGCGGAACTCCATCATATGACAGTCTACGTCTCTCAAGCTCAGATATTGTGGGGTATGTACAACAGAAAACGTTGATTATGCTTATCTTCTGTGGGATGTACTTTAATTTTTCAATATTGAGAACAAAAGTACGAAGGAAGGGGCGTGCGATGTACATCCTCTGTTTTCACCAAGTTAGTCGTCACTATGTGATGGAAAGAAGAAAAAAAAGATCCTTCAATCCTAGAGAAACAAGGACAATTTGCACAAAATGCCAGAGATGATCCAATGTTTACTACAATCAATGTTATATCAAGGAATGAAGCCACTCAGTTGTACGGGGCTATCTTGCCAGTGGCATTAACCAACGAGGACATCCGCAACTCAGAATCCTACAAAGAGTATTATGCTATGGCTTCAGGAACAATTCCCCTAAGACAAAAGGAAGCAAGAAGAAAGCTAATCTTTGATCAACCCGAAACAAAGCCCCCTAACTGCCCCCAGGAAAAGAAAATCTGGTGAAAAAGGAAAACAAAAGACTACAGAGCTGAAGAATATCTCTGAGGCAGATTTGACAGAGGCTTGACAACTCAAAATAAGTCACAAAATAAAGCCGTCAAGAAAACTCAATAGCTCTCATTCTCGTGGTTTCTAGAGCAGACGAAGGCAACTGGTATTACACCAGGGGTTCCCGATGCACCTAGAATATGACCATAGATTGATATCTCTTGAAATCAAGTGAGATGATGATCAAGTAGAATGATTAGCAGCTGAAGATGATGAAGATGTAGGTAAAAATGACATTAATGATACTACTCAGGATGCTTAAAAAAAAAAAGAAAAAAAAAAAAAAAAAAAAAAAAAAAAAGAAAAAAAAAAAAAAAAAAAAAAAAAAAAAAAACAAAAAAAAAAAAAAAAAAAATAAAAAAGAAAAAAAAAAAAAAAAGAGGAAAGATGATGAAGATGATGAGCAAGCTGATGATGATGATGAACATGATGATAATAAGAAAGCTCAAGATGATGATGATGAAGAACTGACTGAGTCAGATAATGATGGTGATGATTTTGTCCATCCTAAGCTTACGACTCATGATGATGAAATAATACATGAAGAGGATACTGATGAAGATGATTCTCGTATTTCATCATCAGATGAGGAAGATAGTGACAATGAAGTAGAAGGAACAAATGTTGAAGGAGCAAAGACGCAAGAAGAGGCTACAGATACAGAAGATCAAGGAAATGAGGCAGTCAAAGATACCAATACCGATCTTGATGGAAGAGATAAAGTAATGACAAATGTTGAAGACACTCATGTGACCCTAACTCCGGTTAATCCTGATGGTCAACAACAGAGTTCGTCTGTATCTTCTGGATTCGTCTCCAGCATGCTGAATCCAAACCAAGATACTGGTGTTGATGATATTTTTAGACAACATACTGAAGCCACTTCTCTCATCGATACTAATGTAACAGCCATCATGGAGCCATCCTTCACTGCACAAATCAATCGCCCTCCAACACCGCATCCTATCATCATTCAACCACAACAACTACCAATTTTGACACCGGCAACTACTACAAGCTCCTCGCTACAAAATCTTCCTAACTTTGCCTCGTTGTTTGGCTTTGATCACAGACTGAAAGCGTTAGAAGATAACTTCTCAGAACTCAGGCAAACAAATCAATATGCTGAAGCGCTCTCCTCTATTCCTAGCACAGTGACAATAACTAGAGAATAAAATCAAGAAAGCTGTGGACGTTGCAGTCCAATTGAAGTATGAAAGAATTCGAGAAGAGTCTTCTACTGCAAATCAACAATTCCTTGAGTCAATTGATGACGGAATGAAGAAAATCATCAAGGAACAAGTCAAAAAGGAAGTCTCCAAGATTATTCCAAAAGTCGAAAAGTTCGTAACCGATCAACTCGAGTCTGAGGTTCTGGTGCGATCATCAAAGGAAGCCAACACATCTCATGCTGTAGCTGCAAATCGAGTCAGAATTAGAGCTTAAAAGATCTTAATTGACAAGATGGACAGCTAACAACTTCTATCAACAGTCAAAATTAGAGACAGCTCACAAGTGGTTTTAGTTGAGGCGTGTGCGAGTGCGCGTGCGTGTGAGGGGGGGGCAGGTGGGAGTGGGGCGGGTGGGGGGGGGTGGGGGATAGATACATAGGTGGGGGGGGGGGGGGGATGGAGGGGGGGGGGGGCAGGTGCTGACACACACACACACATCTAGACTTGGGGTGGGGGGGGGGGGGGGGGGGGGGGGGGGGGGGGTGGGTTGGATTGGGTGGGGAGGGGGGGTGGGTGGGGGTTACGAGAAGAAGGGGTGGGGGTGTAAGGGGGGTCAAAAAAAAGAAGTCGGGAATAGGATAAGAGTATAAAAGGGAGGGGGGAGGGGTGGGGGTGGGGGGGTTTGGGGGGGGGGGGGGGGGGGGGGGGAGCGACAAAAAAAGAAGGTTTGACTACCAGTACAGTGAACTAAGAGCGAGCACACGGTTTTAGAGTGGAATATTCGCTCCAGTAATGTGAGTGCGAGAGAGGCATATAAATAGTTGGTAGGGGTATGGTAATGATGTAAATGGGGTGGAGTTTGTGGGGGGGGGGGAATTGGTGTTTTATTGAAGTTTTGTGGGGGGATTATGAGGAAGGGGGGGGAGTTTTTAAGTAGTGTAGTAAGGAGAAGGTTGCGAGCGATGAGAGTACTACTATGAAGAAGGGATGTTTTGGTAATTAAGGGGGTTGATTAGGGATATTATTTAAAGAGTTGGAGGTTGTGGATAGATAAAGTAGATTAAGTGTATTCTCTCGCTTTTGTATTTTAAGAGTTTTGGGGATTTAGATTATAATGTAGGTGAGAGGGGGGGAATTAAGGGGGGGTGAGTGTTTGATAGGGATTTGGGGGGGGTAGTTATGGTTTTGGGGTGTGTGGTAAGTATTTTTAATATTAAAGGTTTTTTGTAGGTGATTAAAGGTTGGTAGATATTTTGAAGATGGTTGAAGAGGTATGAATATTAAGGTGGTTTCATTTGGAATATTGAGGAGGTTTTAAAGGGAATGATAGTAATATTATAAGTAATGGATTGAACTTAGTGTGTCACCGAAATCAGTAACGAAGACTAAGGCTGCAGATTACGGACATATCAAATGGATAGAAGACTTAGTGCCTAACTCGATGTGGAGTCAAACGATCATCAAATACGACAAATTCGCCCTCTGGGGAGTCTCGCATTGGGGCAAGAAGCGACGACAATTCTATGCATTTGCAGCCTTAAGGGAACCAGCTCGTTACGTCTATTCAAAAAGACGGATCATTGCTGTCACAAAGGTTGAAATTGTCGAATGGCATGATTATAAGCATCTTGACTAGATTACAGTACGAAGGGATGATGATGGTTCTCTACAAGTTCAAAGAAGGCGACTTTCACAGACTAAGGATCCAAGACATTGAAGATATGCTGCTTCTTCTTGTACAAGGAAAAGTGACAAATCTCAGCGTTGAAGAACGTATTGCATTTAATGTCCTCCTTACGAATGTTTACACGAAGTGTTGTCATCGCGACGAGTGGAAATCTTCAGACTGGTGTTGAAAGTTATCATCAGAAGAAACTCAACCTCACAAAGCCCGACACGTACAGATCAAATCTGAGAAGACAAGACGCTTATACTCCATACTCCGATCCAAGAGGATTCATCTACGAATAAAGACAAGAAGAACCGATTGATGCGTATCGAAACTAACACAAGTTTCCGCGATGGTACTCTAGATGACGTTCGGACTGCTCTAAATGATCGCCTCAAGGGAATTAGAATGGCGTATTTGCCACAGACTTTTTGGAGCCAACGTGACCAAGCAAACGCAAGAGCCATGATCCAGGCGATTGACAAGAGGCTAAAGACAAGGAGGATAATGAGGAGTTTGGAGAGATTTGTCGGTGGACGACCATACGGGGGTGATCTACGGCTTCTACAAAGGACCATATGATTTATCATATGTTGTTCTCATCTGAAAAAGGTCAACCCTCGTCAATACACTTATCTTGTGAATATGTACATTATTAGTGTAGACTTATTGGTGAATTATAAGATGTGCTCGAGTACAAATTTTTTCAAGAATTTCTCAGTAAATTCAAAATTTTCAAATAATTGTACTCGGCATCATCTTATAAACCCTCAAAAGTTGAGGGGGAGCAATAACATGTTCCAATCTGCTAATCATATCTCATTTTGTCCCCGAACGGTTAATCAATTGATATCCAAAATATCAAGGGATTAACATTTTGGATAAGGGGAGAAAATGTGATTAACCGGACTTAATAAATACTGACAGAAGTGATCAAATAAAATGGACTCAATGCACTCCATACCTAGCATGTACTACGATTACGGTGCACATGTTAAGGGGGAGCTTTTAGTGATAATGAAAAACTATCAAAGTGTAAATCTTTTGATATTTATATCAAACACTTTGATTGAAATTTTCAATGTTTTTGGAAGGATTGTGATGAAATACCCAAAAGACTGACCATGTTCTTAAATTTGTGAAGTTATAAGGCGGTTAGGCTTATTTCAAATCCCATGATTCCACAGAACCGGAGGGATCTACCCAGGGATATCCACTAGTTAGTGTAGAAGTCCTTAGGTATGATTAAAAAGGAGAAAAAGTGAGAATAGGGAATAATGCCGACTGAGATGGAGCTAACACTGGAACAAACCCAACAAGGTGTTAGTTATGAAGTCTCGGTATGCATTGAAGGGGTTGAAGAATGAAAAAGAAAAGTAAGGATAAAGGGTGAAAATAAAGAAGCCCTCCATACACTTAGGCAGAAACCGGGTCAATACATATGCTGTCAGAAAACACCAAGTTGTTGTCTGACATTGAAGACAGTCATGGACCCAGTGACGCTATGCACAACCCCTCCCAGCTACTCAAAGTCAGAAAGACTTTGTTTCAAAACTCACGGAGATACACTCATTTCTATTGACTTTCTCACCAGAGTAGTGAAATTGAAAAGGTCAGGCACTTAGCTCCAGCCTCCGATCACTAAATTCAAAAGTGCACTATTGAGTCTAGAGCCAAAAGAGATCATCCATAAATCTCATTAGGACACTTGTCAATTATCCTTGCTAGTCACACATGTGAATTACAAGATACATCTACACAAGAGTCCCTTGCACCACCCCCTCCTTCGCATTATCCTTGTGATTTTGCCAGAACATCAGAGTGAATTTATTCACAATGAAGATGGAAATCCTGCTTGAGTCAACATCAAACAAGCTCATGGTAGGTAACTTGTGCGATTCTTTATGAATCAAACTTGTGACAACTGGAAAGAAACGATGGTGCGATTCTATAAGAATTATAAGAATCAAACTTGTTCCAGGAAATGGATCAACGGTTGTTAATGAATTTTTGAAATGATAAACACTCTCGGTGTGTCGCAAAAACAATTTTGTAAGTGATACACCGATTGATTTTCAAATCAATTTTCTATATCAATCGGTGAGAAAGTAACTCACTGGTTCACTCTTATCGTGCTGTCTGCTTTGAGACGTTCCGATAATGAGAACATGCTGAGTACGATGAATCTAATACTTATGTGTTAGAAAGATTCAATACTACAGCTGGAAATCCTGTCAAGAAGATTCTTCTCAAATTGAATCTATCTGATCACAGGTCAATCCTCACGGATTCGAAGGTTTCTCCAACCAAACCTGGGCGAATGACAAAGCCATATTCGTCCCCCTGCTTTATTGCTAACTGTTTTATGCAGGCTATGTAAAATGGTGGTGGAGGTTCCTGATTCCAGCTGGCTCACAAGATCCATAACCACATGCTCATACCCGACCGACAAACATAAAGTCATCATGAAAGCTCAAGTACATGTTTCAAGACTTCCGCTACTCTGATACCACACATCTTTCTAGAAGTGTCAAAGTGTTAAAGTTAAAGAATTTCAAGAAAGATGCAACATTAAAGCTTTTCAAGAATGGTATGAGCATGTCGGTCCAGAAGTCGCAAGTCCACAAGGTGGCAAAGTTACAAGTTGGCGTAGAGATTATGCTTGGTTGATGATCTCAAGATGCTCAAGATCATTATGTTAAATACAAGTTCAAGGAACAAGCTCAAACCAAGAAGTCAATGATCACTACAACATATTCACAAGAGAATGACAAGAATACGAGCTAAAGACTAAGGATAAAGCATAGTATGCTAGGTTTAAAGTTTGTAAATTGGAGTGACCTCCCTTAGGGGGAGATTGTTGGAAACACGAAAAGTGTCGGTCACTTCCAAAGTTGTAACAAGTCTTAGCTCGTAGTTAGTATAAGGATTAGATTAGTAATCTAGTCCAGCCCAAGGCCCATGGGTGGCCCAACTCCAGCCCATGGCCGGCCAATGTAGTATATATACACCCTCTCCTAGTCTTGGAGAGGGTTGGTTGTTCCATTTGTTTCACACACATTCAATAATACTTCATCCATTTTCCATCATCTTTTTCTCTAACAATCCAACCCACATCTCACTTATTGTTCTTGGTTGATCTTAAGATTACTAGTATTCTTCAATTACTATTGGCGAAAGTTATAAAATCCCTACCCTATATCATTCTTTATCCTAACCGTTGGTTAAACTCGAATGAGGATGTGATCGAACACACAAGTCTATTCTGTCGTTACGGTCATGTATGTATGCTGCCTTGTTGGTGTAGTACTTTTGGTGAAAGATTGTAGAATGATCAACCCTAAACCTTATCATACAAAATCATATTTACCTTTATAAACTTGTTACTCCTTAGCTCTAGTGGTGGAGATGTGTATCCTTGCCAAGCTTATGATAGAATACTCGTCACGACCGAGCAATTGAGTGAATTAGTTACATGTTACCACATAGATTAGTTGAGTGATTTGAGTGTTTTCATCTTCCTATTTCGTGAGGTGTTTTGTTGTGTACTTGTAATAGATCAAATAAATGCTTAACGGAAAATATCCTTAGGGATACTATGACACCTGTAAAAATTCAGGTTTTACTTTTTACCATTTAGGTTTAACTACTTACCGTAAAACTATCAAATTACCACTTAATCTCAAAAGGAAGTTATCCTAGGAGTGAGATACAATATTATAGGCTATAGAGAGCCTAAGTACCATGTAAACGTCGTTAATATTGCATATTAAGTCTAAAAGGATATTTTAGAGCCTATTAGCAATACGATCATATCTTTCGCATTATTTGTGAACGAAACATTTTTCTCATGTCTTTGTGATCCCAACACCTAAACAAAACCCTAAAATGAGTTTACATCAGTAGTAAACTCACCTCTTCCCGCAGATTACCATTCAGAAACGCAGTCTTCACGTCCATTTGGTAGACGACCATGTTCATGTGAGCGGCAAACGCGAGAAAAATCCTTATAGCCTCTAATCTTGCAACCTGAGCAAAAGACTCTTTCAACATCCAATTCCCTCTCTTGACGGTAACCATGAGCACCAACGAGCTTTGTTCTTTAGAATACCTCCCAGTTCATCAAGCTTCACTTTGTAGATCCACTTTAAAGTAATAGCCATAACTTTATCTGGTCGGGGTACGAGCTCCCATACTCTAAGGCGTTCAAATTCATTAAGCTCTTCTTGTATTGGTTCGATCCAGCAGGATTGAGTCAAAGCATCTTTGTACATCTTGGGTTCAACAACAGTGAGGAAAGCATCGTAGTAACAGAAAAGAGCTTGCTCATATAATTGCGCCTTGTGGAAACTGGTCTATCGAGTTCACCGATTATATTTTCAAGTGGATGATCCTTAGTCCCATTTGGTAAAGTGTTCAGAGTTAGGAGTAGCAGTATGCACAACAGTAGGAATAATATCCAAAGAAGAAGATGCTTCAGAATCGTTTTCTGGAATTGGAATACCAAAGAATGGATCGTTATTCATGTGTGCAACATCTAAGTCATGATTGTCTTCTTCAACATCGTTAGGAATGACAGGAGATTAAGTTTTGGGTGTTGTCTGAGAGTTACTAGGTGATGGTGCATCTGGATCAACAGTTGTTGAGGAAGGTGAACCAGTTGATGCAGCGGGTTCTAGAGCAACTACTTCAGCAATTGGAGCAATGACTCCAGGGGCTGGGCGATCAACACTAGGTGAAGGAGTGAGTAATTCATCAAACATTGGTTGAAACAAAATATCCCAATCAGTTCTTAAAGGTGGTATAAATGGTGTTGAAGGAGGCGGGTTTGGCATGAGTCCTAAATTGATTATTGCAGAAGTCATTTCATGAAGTGCGGGTCCTGAACTGTTGTGTTTAGAAGCCATCATAGTCAGCTCATCAAAATCTACATGTATTGTCTCAATGATTCATCTGGTACGTCGGTTGTAAACTCAAAATGCTTTCTTTGTGGGTGCATAGCCAATGAAAATACCAATATCAGCTTTTGGTTGTAACTTGCCCAAGTTCTCACTATCGTTTGTCGGATAACAAAGTGCACCAAATACATGGAAGAATGATAAGTCAGGAAGTTTGTCATGTAAAAGCCCATATGGTGTTTTGCCGTGACGAAGACGTATGACAGAACAATTTTGGGTATAACATACGGTAGCAACTGCTTCTGCCCATAAAAATAACGGATCTTTTGCATAAATCAACATTGTGCGAGCAGCTTCAATTAGCGTACGATTACGTCTTTCAACGACACCATTTTGCTATGGAGAGCGAGCAACATATGTTTCACGAGAGATGACACCCTTCTCATAATATTCACGCAAAGTTTGATTAACAAATTCAGTTCCATTATTTGTTTTGATTCTTTGGACAGGCACTTTAAGCCGCACTTGGATCATCTTGAGAAACTGGATTATGAAATCTGGAGCTTCATATTTTGACCTTAAGCACTTAACTCATGTGAATCGAGAGTAATCATCGACAATGATGAGGATGTACTTTTTTCCATTAACACTTGCAACACGCATTGGTCTATAAAGATCCATGTGCAAAAGATAGAGTTTTTCTTGGTTGGTGTCTTCAGATTTAGGTTTGTGGGGTTTCTTCTTGCTTTTACCCATTACACATGCAGAACATAGATGGTCCTTTTCAAACTTTAGCTTAGGAAGACCTCGAACAAGACCATGTCTAGCTAAATGGTTAATTGCACCAAAGTTCAAATGAGACAGACGTCGGTGCCATAGCCAGGACTTAGTCTTTGAGGCCTTTGACAAGAGACATATAGGAGAGGACGCCATCATATCTCTAAGAGACAGAGTATACAGATTGTTGCCTCGAGATCTAGTCAATAGATCAACACCTTCTAGATTACGAATGAAGCAGGTGTGTTGACGAAAAGCAACTTCAAGGTTCGAATCACAGAATTGCCCAACGGAGAATAAGTTGTGTCCAAGTCCTTCTACGTAGTAAACCCTTGATATCGTAACATTCCCAATCTGATAATCACCATATCCCAATATCTTTGCCACGTGATCATTTCCGAATTTGACTGTACCCAAAAATTTATTGACGAAATTGGTGAGCTGAGAGCGATCTCCGGTCATATGCTTGGAGCAGCCGGAGTCCAAATACCAGAGAACAATTTGGACGACCTGCATTCATCAAGAGAGGAAGATGGAACATCAGAAACTATGGATCCCCAAGATTGATTGGGGATACATATTTAAGAACCTTAGATTTGCTAACAGAAACATTAGTTTTAGATTTCCTAGGTTTCCGTGAGTAAACCAATGTTACGACAGGTTTAGGTGTTTCATTATTTAGAGCAGTTGGTTTCCTAAGGGGCACTTCAGTAGTTGTGGTAATCCTAGTTAAAGGGCATGCATTTCCTACTATAGTGAAGGTCCGACCAGTAGGTCTCCAGATATATCCAATATTTGTAAACACCTTTCCTGTTGGTTTCCAAACTTTTCTCTTTGAATTTTTCTTAGCAGATTTAGATTTTACACGAGCATTCACATTATTGATAAAATCAAGAACACACAAATCATGATTATCAGAAAGCATGCAACCATTACACTTAACACATTTAAGTTCAGAATTCGCATTAAGCTTGGAATGCTGCACATTAGCAGTTCCTTTAGGTGCAACAACACAGTCTTTATTTTTCAAATTAGATTTAACTTTCCTAGGGTGGGCTTCTACTTTATTCTTCTGAGTACTACTTGGTTTTTATTGAATCTTATCTTTCTTTGAATTGCCTGAAGCTGTGATCCGCTAACACTAGTAGACGGTTTTACTCATGTAGAAGACAACATAGGTTTGTTAGAAACTAGGTTTGATGTTGAGGCTGTTTTTGTGATTGTGTTTCCTGAGGATGTGACGGGCTTAGTGAATCTAACTCTTTTGTCCTTGTTCTTTGGGGTCACAGCCACTAATTTTCCATCAGTATTGTTGATACTAGGGCAGGTTTTACTGATGTTTGTAAGCAACTCCTGAATTAGTTTAGCATACCTACAGGCAGATTCTAAGGAATGATCTAGTGGATATTTTGATTTAACCTGTTCAACTAGATCCCTAAGAATGGTAGCTTCTTCCTGAGTGTGCTTAATATAGGCAGAGTGAGTTGTCTTTTTATTCAACAATTTAGAGGTTATTGGTTCCACATCAATCTTAAGCATCTCTATATCAATAGTGTGTTTCATAACAGCATTATCAACTAGAGCTTTTCCTTTAAGTTTCCTTAAATCATCCTTGAGAGCTGTAATTATCAAAACTTTTTCTTGAAGACTAGCATTTAAATCAGAGATTTCTACATACTTTAGATTGACTTGATTAATTAACTCATCACATTGTTCTTTTGATTGAATACGTGCTGGTTTAATCGAGTCATAAAGTTGCTTATAGGTCTGTTTCAAATGCTCATTCTCAACAATAAGCTTTGACACCCTATGATCCAATTCAATATTTATTGTTTCAGTCTCCTCTAAGTCCTTTTTAATCTTATCCTCATTCATTTTTCCACTTAAAGATTTAATTCTCTCTTTCAACTTCTTTATGACTGTGTCTTTCTCTTGGGACTGAGCTTTCAATTCATTTAATTCAAACAATTGATCAAAACTTGGAGCACTTTGATTTGAAACAGAATTGTCCTTTCGAAAAATTTCCTGATAAGTTGAGTATCAACTTCTAAAGAGATGCAAAGTTTTTCAAGAGTGGTAAAACTTTTGAACAGTTTATTGTAAATATCTTTTTCAACGAAATCTTTTTTGTTGAGAAGCTCAGTCTCAAGTGTTAGACACTCTTCACATTCATGCACATTCACAGAAGCATTATCCAAAGAAGAATTCATAATTATGTTCACAATATCTTTGTTAATGCCTTGTTCCAAGAGTCGTTCATTTTCGTTCAAAACTTTATTCATTTTAACATCAAACATTTTTTACTCTAAACGATATTGTTCCATAGCCTGTTCCATTTGATGAAAGACATTTTGGACTTCAGTAAGTTCATTAATCAAATATTGATTGAATGTATTAAATAAGTCCTTCAGAGCTTTTACAAATGGAATTATTTCATCCCTAAAACAAGCTTTTGTATGTTTGAACCCCCACGAGCCCTCAGTGATAGCTGTGGTCATGGTTCTTTCTTTAACAACCATGTCAAAACTAGCAAGATGGTGTTTAAGTTTCTTCAAACTCATATTAACCATGCTGACTTTAGGAAGTTCTTTTGGAACCTCAACTTTGGTGGGTCTACTAGAAAGAGTGGGTTTTGGAGAATTCACAGAATTTTGAGACCAAAAGGCTTGTTTAGCAGATAATTTAGTTTGTGGAACAAATCATTTTTCAAAATCTTGAGAAAGTTGATTAAGGACAACATAATCGACTGGTGTAGTATTAACTTTCTTTTCTAACATCATAGGATCTTTTTGTTTTAAAAGAATTTTTAAACGAATCTCTTCAGCAAGCATTAGGGTCTCTTCGGAGTCAGGAATCATAATAGCACTCGTATTATTAATGACATTACCATCATAAAGCTTTGGTTTTAACTGTTGAGCTTTCTTCAGATAGAAAGGATTTTGAAAACCTAGAGCTTGTTTAGTGGTATGATCATAGAAAAACTAAGGTTTCGTAAACATGTGAACAGTTTATGCAGATTGATCTCTTTTAAAAATAATATTATCTAGTTGTTTGATCTTCTTTTCTAACGCAATATCTTTATCGATGTTCCAAGATTCTTCTTTCTTAAAATCATTTTTGAGAAGAGTAATTATTTGCATTAAAGATCCCTTTTCTTTTAAATGTTCAGAAAAAGTTTGTTTAACACGATCAATCTCTACAGACTATGCACTTGAATCTGAAACGGTATCATTACTCCTTAAATCAACATTTTGTCCTTCTTCCAAAACTTTAACTTGTACTGTTATATCTTTCAAAGTCAGGCAGAGTTATATTTTATTGACAGTTTTATTGTACAGATTTATCTTGGTCACAATTAACTACTTGGGTTTTAGTTGTTCAATCACAATTAATATCATGTGCATCTTGTTATGCTGAAGAGTGTAAATTTTCGAAACAGGCCTGCTGTTGTATTCTAATACCATACTGAGAATAAGGAATGATATTGCTATCACTGTTTATTTTAGTCTTTGAATGAGTCACAACATTCGACTGTTCAAAAGACAACATCGCCTGCATAGCTTGATTAAGCATATTATTCATATTATCATGATTGTGTACCTTAACAAGAGCATCTGAACCATAATGAGATAAATTTGCCATGAGATCAACTTTGGCAGTGTTAAGTTCATCACAATCAGAGTCATATGCATCCAAATCATCAGCTTGATAAGCAGCATTGTGAGTAATGACAGTCTGTGTGGCTTGTCCTTCTGGAATTCCTGGATCTACCAAAAATGCAAGTTCCTCCTCATGTAGAATTTAACCACTTGCTTGAGCTTGTACCAACAACACTTTATCCTTAAACCAAGAATCATCCCATTTCCTCTTAGGTTTAGTGCACTGTTTGGACATATGGCCTTCCCTTTTGCAGTTGTAACAGATAATAGTCCTTTGTTTCCCAGAATTGCTTCCACTTGCTCTTGGAGTGTATGTCCTTGTAGTACCCGCAGCTAAAGACGTTTATCTCCCTTGAATTGGTTGTAAGGTCACTCTTCCATTATTAATGGTAGCTTGTTGCCTAGGGTTTGACGAATTCCTCAACTGATTATTGGTAGTGGGGTAGCGGGAAGTGACAACAGCAGTCAAAAAAGACATCATGTGATTTATGGCATCAATAGGATCATCACCTTTCTGGAACACTGGAACAATTAGACCTGAGTCTGGTTGGGAAAATTCAGGTTGTTGGTTAACTGTGGGAGCATATTCCAATTAAGGGATGGATGATGATGGAGAATAAACATTGTGGTGAACAGATGATTGATAATCATTGGATGGATAAGAGATTAAAAGGGGTGTTGAGACTGATAAGGTGAACCATACTGTGGAGACTGATATGGTGAAACTTGTGATTGAAATTGAGTGTTTTGGTATGAGTTTTGATGAGTTTAATAAGGAGACTAGGTCATCTGATGGGATGCAACCAAAGCGAGCGGATCTGAGTTACGTTCATGCATTAAACAAACCGCATTTGCATGAAATTCATGTTGTCCTAAATAAGCATGAAGTTGATCAATGTTAGTCGTGTGCAAATCCCAAACCAGTTTAACATCAGTTACAAATTTGCTCCACTCAGGAGGGAGAGTATTCAAAAACTTTGTGTTCACTTGAAATAGTTCCGGATTCATGTTGTAGATGTTCATGTCATTGAGTAGCAGTGAAAATATCAAATAGAATTCAAGTAGTGTTTCCCTCTTCTTATAAGCAAACTTATCGAATTCATCATAAAGCTTACACTCACTTTCCTGTTTTGTCAATGAAGTTCCTTGCATGAGAAGTTGAATTCTTTCCCAAAGTTCCTTGGCGACTTTATGATTGCTAACCAATGCATAGACCTCAGGTTGTAGTCCTTAGAGAATGATATTTGTTGCCTTGATATCACAATCAGCTTGAATTGCTTCTGTAGCAGATAACTCAGAATATTTCTTTGGTCTTGTCACTCCATTTTCCTTAATTAAAGGCTAGGTGAGTACCATTTTCAACGGATTCAAGGATCATTCGCCCATGTTGTATATTCATCATGTATAGCTCCATTCTGCTTTTCCAAGAATCATACATATCTTTTTCCAACATAGGTGGACGATTGTCGGCACCCGAAAGAATTGCTTTGTCAGCAAGAGTCATCATTGAGAAATTTCTATGTTAAAAGATTATTGTCGGATCGAACGGTGGTAGAAAGAAATTGTGTTTGATTAAGTTGTCTTTTAAGTTTTTTAATTCTTGAAATTACACGGGATTTTACAATTCTTGACAAAACCGGGAAAACAAGTTAGTGTTTCACGGGATTTTACAAGTCAAAGAAATAAACCGTATAATTTGTAAATTTGAGTTGTTCGGTTTCAATTAAACTTGACTAGTTCGGTGGTCTTTGAGAAATGACTAGTTCGGTTGTCTCAGAAAATAGTTAGATCGGTACTCAATGAAAATGAACTAGATCGGTTCTCACTGAAAATACTTATATCGGTTCTTACTGAAAATAACTAGATCGGTACTCACTGAAAATGAACTAGATCGGTTCTCACTGAAAATGAACTAGATCGGTTCTCACTGAAAATACTTAGATCGGTTCTCACTGAAAATAACTAGATCGGTACTCACTGAAAATGAACTAGATCGGTTCTCATTGAAAATAATTAGATCGGTTCTCACTGAAAATAACTAGATCGGTACTCACTGAAAATGAACTAGATCGGTTCTCACTGAAAGTACTTAGTTCGGTTCACACTGAAATAGACTAGATCGGTTGACACTAAAATATAACTAGTTCGGTTCACACTGAAATAGACTAGATCGGTTGATATTAAATTGACTAGATCGGCACTATCACGAAACCCACTTTTTCAAAACTCAAAAAGACACATTTTTGACGATTGTTTTCTAAAAAATTTTGTACCAAAAGAGTTACTAAGCCTATAAGGACAAGAAAAATGAAAACTTTAAGGTTTTTAAGCCAAAATATTTAAAATCAAGATTTTGACCTTTATAAAGCTAACGAACCCAAAACGACACAAACTAAGAGATTTTCGTATGAATCTAAGCACACACACCTATGTCCAAGGATACTAGATCAAAACTACCTATGTAGATGATCTTTTAGTGTGGAATTTAAGCTTAGAAAACAAGAAAAATCAAAAGACGAGGCCTTTTTAGAAGTAAAACACACGAACCAAACAAGTAAACACAAAATCTAAGGACACCACTCCATGGCTCTTGATACCAATTGAAGACTAATATAATAACATACTAGTTGAGAGGGAAAGAGAAGTGATTCTAGAGAGAGAGTGGGTTGGATAAACACTTAGAGAGAGAAAGTAAACATATAAGAGAACTTATATTAATGTGTGAAAAATGAACAACCAACCACCTCTCCAAGGCATGGAGAGGAGTATAAATACCCTAATGAGGCCGACCATGGATGGGCTTACATAGGCTTTCCATGGGCTTTTCCTAACTTAGCCTATTAAGGTTCCAAAAATAACTAAACGAGCTAACGACAGTTATCTATGGAGTGACGAATACTTTTCTAAGATTTTCGTATTCCTAACAGACACTCTATGGCATTTTGCTGATTTGACAAACTTAAATTTTGAATTAGTAATTGAAACCAATTCCATTAGAAAGTACACTTAAAATCCTTCAATTTTGGTTTTTGAATCATCAAAATCCGACGCACAGTTGATTTTCTACGAATTTTTAAAGTTTGACAAAAACTGAAAACCATACCGACAGATCTACGTGGACGGATCCAGGGTTTGGTGGATCCGTGGAGAGGTAAAATTTTGGCCGAAACTTTTATTTTCAACGTCTAAAAATACTACCAACGGATCTTCATGGACGAATCTACTTTTGGTGGATCCGTGGATCCGTGAAGAGGTGAAATTTTGGCAGAAATGTTTATTTCACTTTTAGACACATTATTCACTTTGTTTTGATTCTTTAAGAGACCTTCAAGCTATTGTGACACATTATTTTTAACACCAAAACTTGTAAGTACTAAATAAAGAACTTTTCATATTATATGTCGCTTGATAAGAAATTTGATACATGGACCGTACTCTATTTTAAAAATCATTTGTTTTGAAAGTTAGAGCGACGTGGCTCTGATACCAATTGTGAAATCATAGGGGGGGTTGAATACGTTTCCATTAAAAATTTAAATACTTTTATATCAAACAACCAATCAAGCTTGACGTAATATGAAAGATGTCCATAATAGTTCTACTTAAATAACTATACTAAAGAACATCATACAAGGCATATCACCACATCACAATATACAACACAAACATAGATGCAATGTAAATATAAATATAAAGCGATAAAGGCAAATATAAATGTAAAGCGATAATTAACAGAAAGCACAAACCAGACACGATGATTTATAGTGGTTCAGCAATGAAGCTCCTCTTCACCCTACTCCACTCCTCGAGTACCCAACTCGAGAGTTACTTCACTAAATCAACAAGCTCCTTTTAGGAGGAGAAAACCATATAACGTCGTATACACTTTATCCGGTACTAAGCTAAATACCGAGTCCTACTTCGAGGTAGAACCAACCTAACATCGCTTACACTTTATCCGGTACTAAGCTAAATATTAAGTCCTTCTTCGGGTACAACCAAACCCGTTATGTTTTATGGCCTAACATAACAAACCTTGTGTTTTGTGGCCTAAACACATAAACCATCTAACATCTAGTTTGTTGTATAATGATTGATATACAAATGTGTATAATGATTATCCTAACATAATTGTCAATTAGATGTAAAAGCCTAATCTAAAACATCAAGATCACTAAGCATGATGTTGTTGATGAAGATGACAAGTCTCTTGGCTTTTTGTGATAGATCTTCATATATGTAGGTATGTGGTGGATAATGATGGCAAGATCTCTAAGCTTGCTTGAATGAAGGATCATGTAGAATCATGCTTGCAACAAATGAAAGTTAAAAGCATTATGATCAAGGGTTATTGGGGTTTTTATGATATGATTAATTTTGTTTTTACATTGTAAAAACTTGATTCTAATGATCCCTAAATGTGTGAAAATATATGGGTGAAAGGTTGGGAAGAGAGCTAGTGAAAAACTAAGCAATTGGGTGGTATTTATAGAAAATACAAAACTTGGCTGTCAAGGTGCTACGGATCCAGTTATGGTGGATCCGTGTCTATTTAGGTGGATCCGTGGATCCGTGGGCCAATTTTAAAATTGTTAAAAAACTTCTTAAATCTTTATAAATCTTTTGCTTAGATCCTTAATGTACTTATAAAATTTGGTTAGATATTGTTTCAAAAAATGGTTAAACAAGAATAACTAGTTTTGTCTTTATTCCCTAATTATTTTGTCCTATTATCTAATATGGCTAGACATGTTTTGATCTTCCAAGATTGTTTCCTAATATGGAAGATCTTGTCTAGTTAAGTTAGTGATTAATTTTGTCATATTGTCTAATATAATTAATCACTTGTTAATTAGAGATCACTTGAAAATCATTTATTTAAGTGATAGAAAATACTTAATGACACTAAACAGTATTTTAAATAGTTTCAATAGTTTGTTAAATGGGTTGATCATAATGCAACATAACAAACATATTCGTACCTTTTGTTGAAGCATGAGTAGACTCGAGACGTCGAGAGATGTTGATGAATGTATGCGTTGATGAGATGTGGTCACGCATAACTTGCACATTTTACGTTATGTATTAAAAGTTACTTGTTTGTCATTATTAAAACCAAAGGACTTGTTTAGTTTGGTAGAAAGGAAAATCTTCACAAATATATATATTATACGTATATTAACCGGGAAGTATGATTCCCGGGTCGTTATTCCCCAACGATTTATGAAATTGAGACCACGTTTGTTGTTCGGACAATGATTTGAATTGGTAACAAAGATTGATTTGATTATCTATTTCTATGAATTAAAAACAATTAAAATAAGCAAATGATAACAATTAAGCACGAAAACAAATAACGGGAAATTAAACTTTAACTAAAAACGCAAAACGGGAACCCTAAATGGTAATTAAAAAACCTAAATTTCCAAAATTAAACCTAAAATGAAATTTTCTCTTTTAATAGACTCTAATTGACTAAAAAGTAAGTTTAAAGAAAACTAGAACAAAAACGGAATTGAAATGAGCTTAAAAACACGAAAAACGTGAACGGGAACGAATCCCGTTCTTTAAAAATTGAAATTTTGCAATTTTAACCCTACGGAAACAAAACTATTTTTCCTAGAAACTATATGATAAAAGAAAATTTTCTAAAAAAGAATTATATTTTTTTTGATTATTTTTCTATTTTTTATGATTTTTTTAAAGTTTTTAATAAAAATAAATGTTTAAAAATACTAAACTAATTATAAAAATTATAAAAAAATTATAAAAAATAGCTTGAACTAATAAGAACCTAGGAAAAATAAGCTTGGTTACACAGCTTATCGAATAAGCTGTGTAATAAGCTTAAACAGCTTATTGTGCTAAAAGGGGGAAAACGTGTACAAATACTAAACTTTGTAAAGTTATAACGAAAAAGACCCCAGGGCACGATGGTTAGAGGTGTGTAGTGTGAGGTACTTATAAGGGTTGAGGGTGTTGAGGTCGGGGGTTCGAGCCTTGCCCACCCCCGATTTCCATCTTCTCTTTTTTATTATTTTTGAAAACTTATAAAAGCAAAGTTCTAGACAAGCTAAAAATAAGCACTTTTACTAAAAGAAATTATTTTTGAAAAGCCCTAGATAAGCTAGAAAACAGTTGAAAACATGACAGACACTACTTAACTTTATTTTTGGTTTTTTAGAAAACTTTATAAGCTACAAATTCTAAATAAGCTGATGACAAAGAACTATAAGCTAATTTCCTACCTAACCCTACCCTAATAAGCTTAAAATGTGTAGGTCCTCGGTTTTGGATCTATATAGCCTTTGTAAGACAATAGCTAACTTGAATAAATCCAAATCAACTATGTGAGAAGCCTGCAAGGGTAGTTTTAAGCTTAAAATTAAGCTCACAAATGGATCCTTGGGGTAAAAAGCTTATCACCTACTTAAAGTACAGCTAATAAGCTACTTAAAATTGCAAACCAAATTCATTTTGAAAAACAGATAAGCAACTAAAAAGCATAATGAAAAAGCTAATAGCTACTGACTTAATATTTTTAGATTTTTAATGAAAAGCTAAAATAAGCTATAACTGAACTAAACAAGCTACAGACAACTTGATTCTATCCTAATAAGCTAAATAAAGCAAAAATTAATCAAATCCTACAAGCAATAAGCTATAAAACTTAAATAAGCACTTGATAAGGACTGTTTACCCAAACAGGCCCATAGGGACTTTGAACTTATTTTCTAGCATGCAAATGGACACTTGAGAAAACCTAGCTTATACCTATTTGAACTTAGACCTAAGGGCTACTAGAAAAAAACTTTTGAAAAGAACTTTTAACAACAAGAACTTATTGAGAAGAGCTTGTAAAAACAGACAGCAAAAGTCAGAATTCAATGACTTTGCTTTTTGAAAATTAAAAGAAGAATTTCTCTTTTTAAGAGCAAAATCAGATAATCTAAAGAGCTTTATATTAAAAACAATTATGAAACAGATTAACTACTACCCCTAATCTATTTATAATCCAAATATCAAAACCTACAAACCAAATTAACCATCTGAAAATTAATCATGAAAACAGTTATTTGTCTCTTTAAACTGCTGGTGCAATTTGCATAGAAAACACTCAAATCTTAGACAAAATGCAGGGCAAAAACTCAGATTCCTACACTTTTGAGATAACAAATAAAGAACAACGGATGATTTAGACAATCACTAGAATTTACTCAAGCTTATAATCCAAGTGATACTTGATAGATTAAGACTTATGTTAAATCTACTAATGAAAACTTGTTTGAAACTAATCTAGCTAAAAAACTTGTTCAAACAGACTTATTTAAGAGATTAAAAAATCAAAGCTAAAGACCAAATGTCTCAAGCAGTACTAAACTTGTGGTTGAGTACTGGCTGAGCCCAACAACACCCCTTATTTAATGAGAAGTCATTTAAGCTTATGAAATTTGAATCTAATGAACAAAACTAAGTTACCAGATATTAATAAGCATTTAACAGTCCTAATAAGCATATAACAACAATCAAATAAGCTAGAATAACAAACAATAAGCTAATGCTACGTATTTTTTGTTTTTTAATTGATTTTTCAGACAGAATATGAAAACAAAGATTTAAAACTAAAAGTAAACTATAATAAGCATAAATCTACTATAAAGAGCATTATCACAAACTAAGACAGAAATAAGCTAATAGATTAAGTAATGAAATAACATCAAACAAGACAAAGAAATTAAGCTATAAATTTAAAGACTAAGAAGTAAATGATGCAGGAACCTGAAAATCCCAGTTTAAACCCGGGATTAATGCCTCAAATAGAGCTTTATGTCTACAAGCTTTAGCTATATTCAAAATAAGCATGTTAGGTCTATGAACCCTTCCATGTATTGGTCCATCACTCCAGTTTTAGAGCTGTGGTACATTTTAGGAGAATTTGGATGAATTGAGCTTAGTCCTAAGCTATTTGAGCTTAAATGAGCATATGACTAACTTAAGAAGCTTATTAAGAGCTTATTGAAATTTCTAATCCATATTGCATTAAGTAAGACAGATTTAAACACAAACTTAACTATGAAAAGAAACTTTAATTAATGAAAACGGGATTACAATACTTAAAAGAAAGGTTACAAGTATTTAAATGACATTAAAAATTGACAATTACTATATATAGCCTAAAACATATATAAAAACTTAAAAACTAAAAACAAACTCCCCCAATGTGTGAATGTGAGGATTTTATAGCCTGAGAGGATGCTCATCTAGTCTCTTGCCTGCCATAGCCATTTTGATCTTCTCCCCTTTAATTTTGTTCATCATTGGATCCTTAATTTTGAGCGTTGGATTAAATGATGTGAGCACAACCATTGACCCGAAGTTACGCACAAACACGGATTTGCCAACGTGGCATTCCTATGTCTGACTCATTGGTGCTTCTTTGTGATAAATTAGCATAAAATACCTAATTATTGGTGTTTTTCTTCCCATAAGGCCCGTGTCAGTTCTTGGGGGATTTAGCCAATGAGAGCCCTGTATGAAAGTATTACACTGCGGGACAGCAGGTCATTCCTGGTACTGTGGGGGGGGGAGGAGGGCGGATTGTCGATTAGGGGGGTAGGGCCGTCGGGGTGGTTTGGGGGGGGGGGGGGGATGTTAGGCTGGGCTGGGTGGTCGGCATTTATCATTCAGACTCAATATCCATGATTTTTTTCGAACAACTAGGTTTTTCTGATCCTACTTTACTATCTAGGAGGGTCTAAAATGGCCAGAGGAAAACATTGAATAGTCTAAATGCAGAGGACGGTTAGATGGATGAGCAGGAGGGGGGATGTGGGGGGCGAATTTATTTAAAACAACAATTTGGAGCTGAGGAGCATGCGTCTCGACTCAGGACGCAGTATTACAGGGGAGACGGAGGATTGACTTTTATGACATTACTGGGTTAGTATGAATCGAAGGTCATTACAGGAGAGGAAAGTGCGACGGTTAGCGACAGGCGAGTTATATAAGATCTATTCCGATGGACAAATTGGATGGGTTGAGGACTGTATGTTATGTGCTTGCTAGATCCTAGGGGACGGAACACACGTACTTAGTTGCGACGTTTTACAAAAGAATTTTCTTTCTGCTGGCTTTTTGGTAAATAAACACACTATATACATGTAGATCGTTTGGCTCATATACTGTGTGATATCTCACTCATGAGGCTCTTGATGGTGATAGGATATAGTATAAGTGTTGGGCTAGTTAGGGTATTGAACATGGTGTGAACAGTCTATACACATTGCAATATGTGGGCTTTGAATTACTTCGACATTTACGGTCTATGATATGAAGATAGTAGTTGCTTCACATTTTTGTTGAATGTGGAGAGGCGCGAGGGGGTATGACATTAGAACCGATTGAGTTAGCAGACGAGAGGAGCGCGGGTCTAGAGTGGGGGGGTGGACAGCTCTGGATGGATGCCGGTCTCGTTCCGGTGTGTGTCCAGGTTTTGTTGACGTTTTTATTGCATATTTGCATTATCCGTCCTACACAATCACAAATGGGATAAAACAAGCAATATACAAGCAGGGTATTGTTTGCACAATTTTACTAGTTATTTTGATCAGTAGGGGGGATGTCTGAACGAGAGCGGAGCGAGGGGACGGATGTGTGGTTTGGCGACTAACGATAGTGGCGGATTCACGGGCGAGAAGCGGGTGTCTGACGGAGGGTGTTGATTCGAGAGTTAGTGGATAGCGTGAGTGACACCAATGTCAACTTTGTGTGTTTGTTGAGTACATTATTAATGAGCAACGCAAATGTATGTGACATGTTTAAGTTTAAATATCATAATATTTTCACTAACACCTGCATCAAGAGTGGTTCGAGAAGACCCTGATGAACCTATTAGGGTTCCCTATATGATAAATGGAAAAATGAATTATCTCACAAATGATGAAATCAATGAACACTTGGAAAAATAGGAGTTGATCAAGAAAGCTGCTAAGCAAGAAAGACTTCTTGCAATAACTAAGCCTGGAGTAGTCAAAGTGGTTCGTAAAGAGGCTGAAAAGATTGGAATTAATACTGAAAGAATTACCAGTGCAAAGGAAGGTGAGAAGTTCAAGAAAGCTCAGGATGTTGAACTAAACGTTCTCAACAAAGAAAGAAATGAGAAGCTCAAAAAATCACTTAAACTCAGGAAGCACAAGTATGAAAACTACATGTGGACCATTGGCAACAGACTAAAACCTAAGGAAATCACTTATGTCAACATTCACCCTCACACCAAACCTGTTGTAGTAACGGTGTATAGAAGCACTGACAGAAGAACCTTTGAGTTCCATAACCCTTTTTCATTTGGTGCTTATGGTATAAACTAATTGGTAAACTGAGGGATATCAATTTCACATACGAAAAATGTAGTTGTAAAAGACATGATGAACTCTCTAAGCAGAAGGTATAAAAGGATAAAGAAAATCCCTGGGGAGCTTAGAATTCAGTCAGCTCTTCTTGCCCCTATCCTGAAACAAGCTTCATCTAAACCCTCAGGAAGAAAGGGGAAACACATGGAATTAGAGCCTAAGATCAAAGTGCCTGGGTTGGAATGCAATAGGAGCCTCCCTGAAGGTGTTCCTTTTGTGAACAATATATTTATTGAAGAACCTGAGTATGGGATCTTCTTCACTGATGTGTTTGGTGATCAAGCCTTCCAAAGATGGAACGATATTCACCAGGTTGGAATAGAGACTCTGGTATCATACTTAGTGATGGACTCAATGATCAAGACCTTAAAGAATGCATGATTTAGCCTGAAGTTAAAGAATTTTATCGTTGAGCACCCTAACCAAGAGAAGCTTCAGTCTAAGAAATTAAAGTTAGAAGAATTGATATACATGTTAGACTAAGTACTTCTGTTGCAATTTTATTATCTTTTTTAATAGATGATAGGTCCTTGTAATGTTAATGAAGTATTTTTAGTGAACTCAGTATCCCTTTTAAGCTTTCTACAATTCAGTGTGAGAAGAAGCTGTATTTACTCACTTATACTAAAAAACACTTAGGCTATATTTATATCCAAATAGAGGGAGATTGTTAGGCCCATTCAGTGCCTAATGATCTTTCATTTAGGATTTGAATACAAAATATCCTAAGTGTTAATAAACTTTAACATTTCAAGGTCATTGGGTAAATAGTCACTCAGTGAGTTGCCTTTAAGATGCTCAGCCTGAGTCTAAAAGAAAGACTCTAATATTCAATAAGGCAATTCTCAGTGAATGAATCCTGAGCCAAAGAAGAAGGCGATGGGTTCAGTGAGTTGTGGTAATAGACTCACTGAACCCCATACGATCTCTAACAACTACAAGACCCTAAAGACGAAAGACTAAAGAATAGGCGGGATAGTTTGAAACACATAAGTCCAAGCTCTTATCTGCATGAAGTCAAACTATCTTGAAAAGAGTATAAAGAAAAGGTCAGTGTCATCAACTGACCTTAGAAAGTGTGTTTGTCTCATACATAGAATAGAATTATAATAGAGACAAAGGTGTACAACATGTACTAACCTATCAGCATTGGGACACACACTTAGCACCCATGTGGGTATGACCCTACCTAAGTAGTATAAATATCAAACATCTTATAAAGGATTAGGTGTAAGTTTTGTGCATTTCAAGTCATATCTTTCACAAAAAACCTACTCCTCTAAATCTACTAAGTCCCTGAGTGAGCTCAGTTGGTTAGCATAGTAGTCAGCTTTGCATAACACTTTAGGTTTATGCAAAGTTGTTAGTGAAGAGATCACACACACACACATTGTCATTCAATCCCCATTGTAGTTCCGCATACAATGTGGTATAATTCTTAATAAAAAGAGTTAAACGTTGAAAAATTATTTTTATGTCTTTTACTAATTCCTTATATTTACGTACACAAAACATGTTCAAAGAACTTAATATGTCACTTTACTTACATGCCATGGGTTAGTGAAGCTTAACTTTGTTGTTAATATTCACCAACTAAGAGGGAACAATAGGGTTCGATGAAGTTTATAAGTATTGTGATGGAATGCTCAAAAAGGTTAGTGAAGAGTTGCATGTTATGCTCAAAGACAACAAGTTTTGTTACAGTTGTGGTTGGTTAGAAGGTCGAGTATGGACAAGAGATGATATTAAAGGAACTAGAAGAATAAGGATCAAGATTGAGGGGATATAAAAAGCATGACGCCAGATGAGACGCTTAGAAAGCTACGTTGGAGGACGACAAAAGATTAGAGATCTTAGGACATTTGTAAGGATGGAATAACCACCCCTTAGAGAGAGATTGTTAGGAATATAGAAAGTGTCGGTCATTCCATGTCTATAGGGTTGTAGCCTTTGTTATTTGTTATGTAATAGTTTAGTAAGGGTCTGACCCATGGTAAGTTCATGGTCGGCCCATGTCATGTTATACGAGTATAAATACCCTCCTACACTAGGTAGGAGGGTGTGGTTCTTGGTGCTTTATTGTAACTTTCTCTCTAAAGGAATAAACATGACTTTCTCTCACTAGAACTCACCACCTCTTTCTCTCTCTAAAACCTAAGCTTATCTTGTGTGATTTGATACCTAAGTAGGATTCCTACAAAGAGCAAAGCATTTTATTAAACACCAAAAAACCCAAAGGCCATACAACCAGAAGCCATTAAGAAAAAGGATAAGAAGAAGGAAAAATGATACATAATAGAACACCCAAAACCCTTAGGCAAGACACCTGCTAAAGAAAAAAAATCTAACCATTTTTCGAGGAAGCAAAAATCTCTTTACGTTTCACCCTTTCCTTAGCTTTAGTTGCAACTAACGATAACCACCTCCCTCGACCTAGTAATACTTTTTCCTTTTGGTTGTCGGTCTACGAATAAATCTCTTATTCACGCTGAGAATGTAAACGGGAAACACACACTTGCTCTAACTGCAATCATCAACAATTTAGAGACTGGTGAGTATAATTATTAACATGTCCTACAAAAACAAATTTAACACTAATATAAAAACAATAGATTTATGCAACTGCGTGGATATAGATATTTATTATTGATGCATAATTTATTTTAATAAAAACTACGTCAGGCTTTACATTTATAAAACCTTAACTACCTCGACTATTCCTACGCACTAAAGAGTAGTGTACCCTATCGTGTATAGTGTAGTGATTGGTAAGTATGGGTGTTGACCCAAAGAACGGTTTGTGTTTCTAATTGTCTAATTGATTTTATTATTCTACCTAAGAAAGCAGGAAAGAAAGCTTGTTTTGAGATTTTGAAAATATTATGGATTGTTTGGTGGTAAGCCTTGTTTTTCGAAAAAGAAATTGGTATAGTGGTGGACAACAAGGAAAGATAAACGCAATTAATTACAATGATCTCTAGTGCAATGTATTGACGCAATCTTAAAGCCACTTATCTTATGAGATACGCTTAATCCTAAGTAGATGGTCTTCATATTAGCTTGCACTCCTAACCGAGTATTAATGTTAAGAGATCGCCTAATTGTCCTAGGTCGAACCACCAATGAATATTAGTCTTTCTATTGAAGAATAGAAATCACTTAGTGTCGTAAGTCACGATACACCAAGAGTTCTCACAACCTCAACTTAATACTTACTCAGGGCACAAGTATATAAAATAATAAAGAAAGCGATAAAACAATGAGATCATAACTTAATAATCAAAATAGATAATTAAATAATTAAATGGAAAGAATACATAATAAAACACAATTAATAACATATCAATAACAAATTAAACCGCAAGATCTGCAAAATCAAAATAATCATTGAATTAAATTGACCAAAATAAGTTAAAATATGATTACAAACTATGCTGAATTAATGCTCTTGATCCTCTAGTCGAACACCATGGCAAACCCTGAAGGGTTTGCCCTACACTAAACAAGCAGGCTAGCTGCTCCTTCGCCTTTTCTTGATGTCGGCTAGACCACCAAAAGTGGAATGATAATTCATATGTGAATCATTCATCAAGTATATATACTACATTAAAAGTTTGGTGGTTGTACGATTTTGGCCCTTGAACTTAGTGGTGTAATGTGAAACTTAATGATATTTTGCATAATTCTCGCCCCTGTGATGAGTTAACATTATGGCGTAACCGCGCCGACGGTGTTACGCCGTAAACCTTCTGACGCGACATTCTACCTTGCAGTGTAAAAATATGTTACAACGTAATTATATCATCCGGTTACGCCGTAACCCTTAGTCAGCAATATAATCCTTTCCATAATAATTGATTACGGCATAACTCCTGCGGGACGTTACGCAGTAAAGTCTTCTAAAAATATAGTACCCCTACTAAATAATATAGTAGTGGTACTATTCTTTGTTTGGCTCCTAGGTTGCATCCTGGGGAAATATGGTAGCCCACCATAATATTTTAGTACCTCTACTAAATAAATTAGTATTGGTACTAAATTTGGCCATTTATCGCCTTTTTCCGTTCCATTGCCCAAATTACCTGAAATTTGAAATATAAACGAAATAATTACCGAATTCATATAAAGCAATGCAATAAACGTAGGAATTTGATATATGAAAGTTTTAAATATTTGATGTTATCAAATATCCCTCCACTTGACTTCTACTTGCCCTCAAGTAGAACCTTTTAAATAATTCTCAAAAAGATATCTCCCTGGTTATCAGGAAGATATGAATTTAAAAAATACTTGTGCTAGAAAATTCTAAACCGAGCACCTCACGAAAGGAAAAACGAATCACACTCATACTCTCACTAATCTATGTGTTTCATTTTTGGTGATCACTCAACTGCCTAGTCATGGCGAGTATTCTATCATAAGCTTGGCAAGGATTCTAATATCCACCACTAGAGTCTAGATGCAACTGATCAAAAAGGCAAATGGATTGACACAACACAAAGGCTTACGAGGTGAATCATCCTTTAAATGCAATCTTTACCAAAAGCGTTACACCAATAAGGGCGACAAAACCACACATACACAGCTGTAACGATGGATGAGACATGTATGATTGCTCACTCCCTCATTCGAGCAAAACCAAGGGTTAAAATGGAGAATGATATAGGGTATGGATCTTCTAATCTTTCACCAAAAGCATTACACCAACAAGGGCGACAAATCATATATACACATCCATCACGATGGAATAGATATACATGATTGCATTCAATTCCCTCATCCGAGTAGAACCAAAGGTTGGGGATTAGGCATGGGTGTACATTTAATTGGTGTTAAATAAAAAAACAAAATAGATAGTTTCCTAAGTCCACAATCTCCCCATCATTGGTATCATTCAAATCCCATAAGGCAAAAACGAGGGTCAAGAGTCAAGGGTTCTTCATAATACATAAGTAATGCGTATGAAATATAGCGTAATGCCTCATAATCTCCATAAACTAGGCAAGAAAGACACATTAACTCGGCCTTCATCATCAATGAATGAAAATTATGTGCTAAAAATTTTAAAATTTTAGGCCAAATTAGCACATAATCCCACCAAATACCTCATTTCTATCTCTCTTCCCCCCACTTGAGATGTACAATGCTCTCATTGTACATATAGACTTATAATAGAAAGGAGAGATAGAAATGTTACGAGTTTATAAGAACTACCTGTTTATAAAGACGGAATCATCGCCAGCTGACAAGGCGGAAATACTACCACAATACAACATATAAGCTAATTTATAATGATGATCAGCTGATAAACACTTGCTTGCATCCTCTTTATTATATTTTTTCATTTTTTTATGCAAGACAAGGATACAATGAAATGAATCATAATATAGACACATATATACATGAGCATCCCCTTACTTGAGGTCAAATATCTTCAAAACCCATCTTTTCTTCAAATACCCTCTATGTTATCCCGTGACTTTTACCAGTGAAACCAAAATTAACCAGCTACTCCCTGATCATGGACAAAAGAAACTACAGGGTATGCAAGGCGATAGGTGTAACAAAACAACATATATTGGGTTACAAAATGAAAGGAAGGGCTTAGCAGGTTGTACTAGGGGTATCTTGCACTAAAGATGAGTGCAACATACGGTTTACCAAGGGGATTGACTAATCAGTGTGAGAAGTTAATATACATAAAACACATATAGGCTATTTTGAGTTAATCCTAAAAATTTCCTTTTATCACAGATGCACCGATTACTCTAGGTGCAATGCTCATTATGGTGGTCTCGAAAGATATACCAGGCCAAGTTCTAAAGTCTACTATAGCCACCGACACACTCATTTTTATTGGATTTATGTATAAGGGGAAAATAAAAAGGCTTTATCCTCACACAATTGAATTATAAGGTAGGTGTGCTCAGTAAAGTTTTAACTAGCTAAGTAATTAAAACATGTCAAAATGTTATTAATGAAACATTTTTCAAAATAAACTAGAAAAATAAAGGCAAGTATAATCAAATGGGTGTTCATTTCTAATTCCTTCCCCCCAATTGAGTCAAACTTATGCATATAAAATTGAAATAGGAAGGGTTAGAAATGGAATAGATTACTCCCCTGGATTTGCTCGGTATGATGAAAGACAGCATAATCTAAGCCATGCTCCAAGTCTGCTTCCTCGAGCAACATCCACCATCACGCGCAACTTCATCAACAACCAATATAACGTTCAACTAGACCGGTTTGGAATGATTCCTTGCAGCTTGCTTAGCATACTAGCACCTCATCCTGTGCATTACTTGTATAGCTTCAAGAAAGACTAATACCAAAAGCATAAACCAGGATAGAAAGCACCAAATCACAAAACTATACAAAATAAACCTAACTCATTTTTGTAGGAATCACGGTTGCATTTAGCGTATGCAACAAGCCTTTTAAACCACTAGGTGGCCCAAGTGGATGAGTGAAGTCTCGTGAGGGTTTCCAGAGAACATACCCACAAAGTTCATTTACCAATATACATGGTTTCATAAAATTTTAAACAATTTAATGATTTTCAAGAAGGGATTACGGCGTAACCATAGGTTACGCCGTAATGATATGGTTGCCAATTTTTTAAAAATTATTAGATCAGGTTACGGCGTAACCTTAGAAGGAATTATGTTGTAACAACATTGATTAGGCCGTAACTATGAGAGTTACGTCGTAACCTATTGCATATCAGCAAACAATATACCACATAAAACAAGTTCAAAAGACCTCAAATTCCATCCCTTGTAGTGAGAACCTGCAAAACCAAGTAAGAAATATACAAAACCAACTACATACAGATGAGAAATGAACTAAACTAAAAGGATAGGTCGGGTTGTTTCCCAAAAAGCACTTTTCTTTTGAAATGAGTCTTTAAGTTAGACTCAAGCCTCCCTCACAGGCTTACTTATACATCTCCACACATGTCCAATCTTCTTGTCATCTCCTCAACCTGTCCTGCACACTAACAAACCTAGTGCATTAAATGTGTAATAAAATAGAGCAAAACAAAGAGGATCATACAGTAACAGCAAATACTTGACTCAGGAATAATACCACATGAATTAAAACATCAAGGTTACGAGGCTTAACATTAAGACACAAGCGGCATTAGAAAACATTATAAAGGTTCAAGCAATGCCCAAACTATTTTTGGTGTCCCAAACTTGGTAATCTTATTATATGCCACAACAAGCACTACCAAGTTATGCCATAACCAAGTCTGAGACAAAAAAAATTATTTATCTCATACAAACACACAAACATACAGAAATAGGAGTAGAATAGAGATTGAAGCACATACAAACACACATCAATCAAACAATCAAAAACTACAAAAACCGTTCCTCGGCAATGCCGTCAAAAACTTGATGCGTAATTTCTTTTAATAAAAACTACGTCATGTTTTACATTTATAAAACCCTAACTACCTCGACTATTCCTACGCACTAAAGAGTAGTGTACCCTATCGTGTATAGTGTAGTGATTGGTAAGTACGGGTGTCGACCCAAAGAACGGTTTATGTTTCTAATCGTCTAATTGATATTACTATTCTACCTAAGAAAGCAGGAAAGAAAGCTTGTTTTGAGATTTTAAGAATATTGTGGATTGTTTGGTGGTAAGCCTTGTTTGTCGAAAAAGAATTTGGTATAGTGGTAGACAACTAGGAAAGATGAACGCAATTAATTACAATGATCTCTAGTGCAATGTATTGTCACAATCTTAAAGCCACTTATCTTATGAGATACGCTTAATCCTAAGTAGGTGGTCTCTATATTAGCTTGTACTCCTAACTGAGTATTAATGTTAAGGGATCGCCTAATTGTCCTAGGTCAAACCACCAATGAATATTGGTCTTTCTATTGGAGAATAGAAATCACTTAGTGTCGTAAGTTATGATACACCAAGAGTTCTCACAACCTCAACTTAATACTTACTCAGGGCACAAGGATCACTTAAACGCACTACATAAAATAATAAAGAAAGCGATAAAACAACAAGATCATAACTTAATAATCAAAAGAGATAATTAAAATAATTAAATGGCAAGAACACATAATAAAACACAATTAATAACATATCAACAACAAACTAAACCGCAAGATCTGCTAAATCAAAATAATCATTGAATTAAATTGACCAAAATAAGTTGAAGTATGATTACAAACTGTGCTGAATTAGTGCTCTCGATTCCATAGTCGAACGCCATGGCAAACCCCAAAGGGTTTTCCCTACACTAAACAAGCAAGCTAGCTGCTCCTTCTCCTTTTCTCGCTGTCGGCTAGACCACCGAATGTGGAATGATGATTCATATGTGAATCATTCGTCAAGTATATATACTACATTAAAAGTTTGGTGGTTGTACAATTTTGGCCCTTGAACTTAGTGGTGTAAAGTGAAACTTAATGTTATTTTGCACAATTCTCGCCCCTATGATGAGTCATCATTACAGCATAACCGCACCGACTGTGTTACGCCATAAACCTTCTGATGTGGCATTCTATCTTGTAGTGTAAAAATATGGTACATTGTAATTAGATCATCCGGTTATGCCGTAACCCTTAGTCAGCAATATAATCTTTTCCATAAGAATTGATTACGGCGTAACTCCTGCGGGACGTTACACAGTAAAGTCTTCTAAACTTGCAAAATCGATATCATTCGTCTTTAAAAATATAGTACCCCTACTAAATAAAATAGTAGTGGTACTATTCTTCGTTTGGCTCCTAGGTTGCATCCAAGGGAAATATAGTGGCCCACCATAATATTTTAATACATTTACTAAATAAATTAGTATTGGTAAAAAATTTGGCCATTTATCGCCTTTTTCTGTTCCATTGCCCAAATTAACTGAAATTCAAAATATAAACGAATTAAATACCGAATTCATATAAAGCAATGCAATAAATATGGGAATTTGATATATTAAAGTATTAAATATTTGATGTTATCAATTATTTCAATAATCATTTAACTTCATTTATAAGATGTTATAGAAAGTTCTATTAAGCATGACCCATTTTACCCGTTCCTTTATACGTTGTTTTTCTTAACCCATCACAGATAATGACCTAAATTAAAAGATAACAAAGCACAATCATTTACTACAAAACCTTCTTTAGATATTGGTTTTTCATTTATTCTGGAATATTCCACTTTCCTTTTGCATGATTATGCTTAGAAGTCAAGTTCGCGCGTTTGCTCAAGTTAGTTAAAAACCCTCTGCATTTATAGATGCCTCCTGAGTAGTGAAGATGACCGTTACAAAGTTTAAGATATAAACAACAAAGGAAATAAGTAAGGTTACTCACCAAGGTTCTCAGTGAAGCGGATTGATGTTAACATATACTTCATACGTCATTTTGTCGTGCCCTTCTTTTATAGAAGATATGTTGTAAAAATATGAACATGTTGTGATCATTCAACTTATAGTAAACTAACTAGAACACTTCACGTTAGCACAACATACTAAAAATTGTTTCAAAAAATTCTAGAGTAGATAGAAGTTTGTCAATTAAGTCATTAGATGCCAAAGCTAACAACCCAAATGGTCCAAGTACATGCAATGCAACTACAAAAATCATCAAAATAACAAACTTTTGATCTAGCGGTAGATAAACAATGTTAATATATTTACCAAAACTATAATCCCAAACACCCGAGAGCTTACCTATTCAGCCCATGTCATTTTTAGTTAGATTTTTTGCTTAACATGCTTGACCCATTAGAGATATACCATAACAAATATCAACTCACTTTTAAAAAATAGGTACAAACAAAGGAAACTCACCTGTTAGGTAAACCGCTTCTCGTTCATGTCAGCTTTGAAATCTGAAATAACATAGAAATAAAGTTATTTATAATCCACGACACTAAACGATTTACATTAGTAATTTTGTATAAGCGTGTTAAGTAGTATACTAAATGCTTGAGTATATATATGTTACAATGGCCTTCAAGGTGTCTAAAAACACAAAAACCTCACAAAATTTCCCCTATTAGCTTACACGGCACAGATGGACACACATATATAAACGAACCATAGAAGCAATCCCCGTCTATTCTACATTTATAAAACCACCTGTTAAACTTCAAAAATTTTATAAAGGATATTTAAAGATTGAAAATTACATAAATAAATATAATAAAATGTTGGATACACTGTACTTCTAACTAACCCAAAAGAACATCGAATGGCAATAGCTACTCTTTGTTGGAAAATTTGCTTGGTAAAGTGACTTTTGACCAACTTTGGACAAAATTATCTATATGTATGTGTCATATATAGAAGTAATAGTTTGTAAGTTTGCATTCTTCTTGTAGAGAGCTTCGCAATGAACTTTTATGTATCCAAAATAGAGTTGATGTGAATGAGATATCGCGTCTCAAAGTTAGGCATTCGGTACCATACTTAAAGAGGAATTTATGTTTATTTTCTATCCCACATCGGTAGGATGAGTAAACTTGTGAGGACTCTATAGTGTATAAATAGAGACCCTAATTCCATAGATTTGATACACATCAAATCAATAAGTATTATTGCTTTCTAACTTATAGAGTACACATCTGGAAAGGTGATATTCCATGCAGTTTGTTAAGTCCGGCAGTACAACTTACTGTTTTGGATATTGTACCTTGGGAAACTGTAACCTTTGCCTTTTTTGTGTTCTGAATATTTCATTTATAGTCCTTTGACTATTTGACTTTTGTCAGTTTATTCATATTTTGTATCGTGTTGACGGTGGTGATTTTATGAGATATGTGATGATTTGAGGTTTATTGTGATTAATAATCCCTTTTGGAAGGTATTATTGTGTTATGTGTAATCCAGGTGGTTTGACCCGTGAATTTTGAGTAATGCCGAAAAACGAGTCTGGCACGTCCGTTAATGTCCAAATGAGTTTTGAAGGGTGTAAAGTGAAAATATGTCATGTGAATACTCTAGGTTAATGGAAAAGTATTTTTAAAGTGAATAAAAATGCTAATTAAGTTTGGGGTAAATTTTACGGTTGAGTTTTACGAGTATTTAAGTGATCCCGACACGAAAAGAAAGGCCCGGGACTCCCTTGGATCACATGGCCGGTCATAGCAAGAAAGAGAGACAAGGAGGCTTAATTTTAGCTCTTTGTCTAAAGTTATACACATAAGATGCCATTTTTCTCAAAAATACATATCATTTCAATTAAAAAAACACACACACATAAGAGTGTGTGTGTGTGTGTGTGTGTGTTCGTCCGCACCTACAACAACACAAACACATAAATTTTTTAAGTTTGATCAAGAAAACATGAAGAAATAAATATTTGGGGTTGATTCTAGTGTTTGGTTATTCATTTAAACAACGTTTGGGTTGTCCGGTTCGTGCCGAAATCTACAAATTTGAAGATTTTCTTGTAAGTTTTCAAATTTAAATTTCGTTTGTCCTTTTGGGTTTATTTTGATGCATAGATGTTAGTTGTACAAGTTGATCGTTGTTAAAATTGATTTTTGGAAGCGAAAAAAAGAAAAAATGGTGTTTGGTTCGTGTGAAATAAAAAGAAAAAAGAAGGTTTTTGTAGTTTTGATGTTATGGTCATGATGGTTGAATAATATATAATGCTAAAATGCTTATTTTTTATAGTAGCTTGTATGGCTTATTCGGGCTTATTTTTAAGCTATTTTTTGGCTTATTTTGGGCTATAAGCCACGAACCACTTCCCAAAATCACTAAAAAGGTGATTTTGATTATTTTTGTGTTATGGCGTATGTTGTGGACTATTTTTTAGGCTTATGATAGTAACCAAATGCGATACGTAGCTTATTAGCTTATTTTCAAGCTTAAATATACGTAATTTTGATTTATGGACTCACGCCCAATACAGAATTTTATACTCACAAGATTCTTATGGAAGAGGACTACAAACCGGCGGTTCAACACCAAAGACGAGTGGATCCAAAAATCTACGATGTCATCAAAAAGGAGGTTGAAAAACTTCTTGATGCTGGATTAATTTACCGGATCTCGGATAGTCCATGGGTAAGCCCTGTACATTGCGTACCGAAAAAGGGTGGTTTTACTGTTGTTGAAAATGATGAAAATGAATTGATTCCGACTCAATTGGTTATGGGATGACGTGTATGAATTGAATACCGCAAGTTAAATGAAGCTACTCGTAAAGGCCACTTTCCACTACCGTTTATGGATCAAATACTTGAGAGATTAGCGGGAAACGAGTACTATTATTTTCTCAAAGGTTTCTCGGGTTACTTTCAAATTCTCATCGACCCTCATGATCAAGAAAAAATGGCATTCATAAGTCCTTACGGAATGTTCGCCTACCGTCACATGCCTTTTGGCTTATGCAATGCACCGGGCACGTTCCAGAGGTGTATGATGGCTATCTTTCATGATATGATCGAAAAAACAATGGAAGTCTTCATGGACGACTTTTCAGTCTTTGGGAATTCATTCAAAAATTGCCTCTCTCGTGTAGACAAGATGCTTCAAAGGTGTGAAGACACCAATCTTTGTCTTAATTGGGAAAAGAGTCATTTTATGGTAAAAGAAGGCATTGTCCTTGGCCATAAGATTTCCAAAAAAGGGATTGAGGTTGATAAAGCCAAAATCGATGTGATTGCTAAGTTACCTCATCCCACCACCGTTAAGGGTGTTCGGAGTTTTCTCGGTCATGCCGGTTTCTACCGACGGTTCATTAAGGATTTTTCCAAAATTTCCCGACCGATGACTCATCTTCTTGAGAAGAATACTCCGTTCATTTTCTCCGATGATTGTATTCAAGCTTTTGAACCAAAATTTGCAAAAGTCTACAAAGCTTTTTCATCGGAAGTTCATGCGTCTCGATTATTATTCTCCGGATGGGGTGTCAAAAGCCTTAGCACTTACCCGATGACGGTGGGATGCTAGAGAAGAAAGTCATTCATGGGACAAGTGAACCAACGATGTCTTAGCTAAGGAGGTTTTTGTTTGCTTTGAGTTGTGATCTTGCTAAGTGATTAACATATTAGCCCAAAAGGCCCATGTGTAAAGCTTGGTAGGATTTCAACTATCTAAATATGTGGATTTAATGGTTTAAGTTAATTTGAGCACACACACTTAAATATATGATTTATGTCGGGAAGAGAAATTCATAAGTGGTAATTATAAGTAGTCTTAGCATCTTAGTTTACCAATGAGGTAATGAAAACAATACATTATGTCAACTCAAATAAGTTGTAGTTAGGAATATATCAAGAAAAATCATAAAAAGAGAAAAAAGTTTTGAAAATGGGAATTCGGGTGTTTTATAACTTGTGATCTCTTAGCTCTCTCAACAAAAATCTTTGCTACTTTTCAAAGGTTTAGTTTGGGGAATTTTCGAGGTATTTGGTTATAAGGCATGTGATATTGCGTGAGGACACGCAATCGTTTAGTTTGGGGAATTTTGATAAGTGTAAAATACACATATCTGTTTATACCTAAAATAGCCCAATTAAACCCAAAACAGACTTAAAATGGCAAAAATATACTTATTTTTGTGTTTTGTGAGTGTAGGTACGGATATATCAAAAATCACAAGAAACCCGTCAAAAACGGACAAACACGGACACGAGAAACGGAAGAGCGCAAGAGAAGTCAAAGACTCAAAGCCAAAGCCAAAAAGTCAAACCATGGTCAACAAAAGTCAACCACTAAAAGACAAAAACTCAAAATGTTTCAAATCAACCCTCCAAGTTTCAGAAAGTTACCATATTGGTCCCTAACTCTTATTGGGCCCTTAAAACCTAAAAATCATACCCGGAAACCTTTAAACCAAAAACCAAGTCCAAGCCCACAACAAAAGCCCAAACCCTTAGCCCATTTCCTTTTTTATAAAAGTCCAGGGACCTTTTCTGCCATTTTCCAAAGTCCTTTTACACTACACTTTTATAAACCAAACACAAGGACCAATTTTGCCAATAGCCCAAAGTTCAAACGAATTTTACCCGTTTTCAGTTATAAAAAAAGGCGCCAAGATTAAAAGCACTATTCATTCATCCTCTCCGTTTCACCCTCAGTCAAAACGAAGGGGCTTTTCACAATTGATGGGCAGGATAGACAATTCAAGTGGTCTACATCATGATGGCAGGGTTAGATTTGTAAAAACAAGTACTCTCATTAGCTATCTCAAGCAAGAATCACGCGTGGCTATGGCAAGAAACACAAGGATGATGGATTTTTACTCTAGGATCACTCACGCAACTAACACAAGGCTTCACAACGGATTGCCACGCTGGCAATCCGTGTGAATCCCAAGGATTGATCAAACGGTGTAGAATGAATTCCCAATGATTGGATAATCGTGTGGTACGGATTGAAAGGAGCGTGTTGATCAAGGCACACCCTAGAAGCTTCCTTGGATTGCTATAAATGGGACTCACTCTCACACACATGAGCTAGTTCTTTTTCACCTTTTAAATTTTCTAGTTTTTTAGCTTAAATTTTAGTTAATTTCAGTATTAAGCCATTTGTAATTTTCCTTTCAGAAATGTAATGAAGCTTTTTAGTTTAATGAAATTAAGTTTTTCTGTCATCATTCTCTATTTACATTCATAAACTCTTTTACTTAAGCCACTTTTACTTATAAGCACATATAAGCTATCTCAAGTCTATAAGCTTGAGATAGAGCTTGTGAAATCAAGTTTTAGTCCCTACTTAAGCCTTAAAATCAGAATTAACTAACTTACCTTGAACTTATTGGAATTTGGCTTATGGAAGGGAAGTCAATTGTGGAAGGACTCCCAAGGACTATTACTGGCTTATCTATGATAAGCCAGAGCTAGTAGATAAGCTCTAAGAGCATATTAAGCTTCTGATAAGCTGAAGCTACTTGTAAGTTTGCTTTTAAATTCCTTTGTCATTAATTTCTAGTTTAATTGCCTAATAATTGCTTATTAGTCTAGATTTGCTCATTTGCTTATTAAAAAGTGCTTATCTGTTTTCTAGCTGCTAATTCGAGTTTAATATTGTTAATTAGTGCTTATCCATCATTTGTTTTTAGCTTAACTATTTTAGATCATAGTAGTTTCATTCTTGTCTTAAAAAGTAGTTTAGCTTATTGTTAATGGCTTATTGAAAGCTTAGGATTGCTTATTTAGCTTGTTATTAGCTGTGTAATACCTGGTTTCTAAAAAGTGTTCACTAGTTTTCAAATCTATTAGTTTTTTCAAATCTGTCATGAACCTAAAGGGGTGTTTGGAATAAGGCTTGTTGACCTTTAAAAGTCAAAATGACTTGTGCAATTTGTGTGGGTTAGTTTTGTTATCAGTTTAGACTAGTAGTAATTCAGTTTTAGAAGTTAGTTTTTATTTGATAAAAAAAGTTATGGCTTAATTTAGGCGTGCCTGCACCAGGGGATTTGTTGTTTTTCATTTGCTTGCTTTAAATTGATTTAAAGTTCTTGTGAGCTTGAGAGTTGTTAGTGTTAAGTTCAGTCACACTCATTGAGTGTATCAAAGGCAGAAGAAACCACTTTGGTTGCCTGCAACTTTGATTTGGATTCCTTGGTCAAATGCATCAGCAGTAGTAACCAAAATTACTACTACTGATCTTTAAGTCTAATTTTAAGCTAGTTATTCTAGGATCTTAGGGCTTATTTTCTTCTAGCTTATAGTTTTCAAATAGTTTAATATAGATTAAAACCAGTTTTTCAATTTCTAGCTTATCTCTTAGGTTAAATTTGATTTTCAAAATCAACAAAAAGCCAAAAAAAAAATCCAAAAAACAGTAGTAGCTAATTTAGATTTCAAATTTAAGATTCTTAGCTTATAGAGTTAGGTTTTTCAGTTTAAATTCATAGTTCATAAGTAGTTAATTAAGTCTGCTTAAGCTCATAGTCAGTGGAAGCTTATTAAGCCTTTTAGCTTGTTTAAATTTTTAGCTCTTTGAGTCATAGTCTGAGTTAGCTTCTTTCATCATCAATTTCAGTTAGCTTTTAGTGTTTCTATGTTAAGTAGCTTATCATTTTTAGTTAATATACATTATTAGCTTTTAGAAACAGTTTTTAGTTTGAAATTTGAGCTTATTTTGAGCTTAATACAAGTGTCTAAGTGAAATCAAGCTTTTCAAGGCTCAAAAGCCAAGTTTCTGAGGACAGCTTATAAATAAGCTGTTTCAGAGCTCATTTGTCATTTTTAGACTAAAAGCGAAGTTTTAAAGTTGCTTAAAAATAAGTCCTTAATAAGTTCCAATATTCAGTTTTGTTAAAAAGTCAAAAATAAAAAAATAAGCAAAAAGGGGGTTTGCCTGCCTCGAACCCTAGACCTCTAGCTCAAAGACCCAACGTGTTAACCAAGTGTGCTACAATAGCTCATCCGTGAGCTATTGTACACATTTCATATTTACCCTTTGTTTGGGCCTTAAGCCTATAAGCCACTTCGAGCTGTTTAAGCTTATTTAGGGGCTTATCCGTTTAGCTTTTTGGACTTTTCTTATTTTTCTCTTATAGCTGATAGGATTTATGATTTATCCTGAATTTTTCATAATTTTCTAGTTAGTAGATTATTTTAAATCATTTTTCTTAAGTTTTAATTTTCGAAAAGTCTTTAAAAATAGAAAAAAGTTTTAAAAAATTACAAAAAAATAGTTTTTAGTTTTATAAAAAATAGCTTTAGTTTTACATTAAGAAAAATCATTTTCACCCTTTTTAGATTTTAATTTTCATATTTGAGCTTTTAATTTTAATTTTAAAAATAGTTAAAAATAGTTTTCTGAGTTTTTATAGTATTTTAGACTTTTCTAAGTTTAAAAATCATTTTTCTAAATTTTTAGTACTTAATTTGCTATTTTTTAGGATTTAATTAGATTAAATTAGTTTTTAATTCATAATAAATTAAAAAATAATCAAAAAAATGTTTTTCTTTTTCTTAAAATTTTCTTTTGTTCTAATTTAGGTTTAGAAATTTAGTTTGAATTTTTAGTTGTTAAATTTAGTGTACTTGCTTAATTGTCGCGTTTTATTTGTTTCCCGTTAATTGTTAAGTGTTTAATTGTTTTTAATTGATTGTTTTTAAGTGTGCTTTTAATTAGTAGTTATAGAAAACCCTATCAATCTTCGAACCCATTCAAATCATTATCCAATATCAAGCGAGGTTTCAATTTCTCAAATCGTTGGGAAAACGACCCGGGAAATCATACTTTCCGGAAAACATACGTATATTATATATTATATATACCTTTTAGAGTGAGTTTTTCTTAAGGAAGACTTAAGGAAAGTTCTTAATTGCTTTTTTAGAATATTATATATTTTTGCGTGTGTAAAATCAACAATCAAACATCATGTTTGAATGATAACAGTTCAACCATCTTCGAGTCCATGCCACTCCGTGCCGCAACTTGCTCAATTACCTGAGATAAACATGCTAAAAAGTCAACACAATGGTTGAGTGAAATTCATAGGTTTGATATAAACAGTTTGAATACAAGTAATATTATAATAATTGTATAAACACAATTATTATGAAAATGATATTGTTATGATCTTGGGTCAGGTTATTATATACCCGTTATTAGTAATAATCGCAATGAATCATAGTAACAATGTATTATCCCGTTATTGCCTTGTTTGGTCTGATTGGTCTTGTTCTCATGTCATCAACACATTATCATCCAAGTCAATTTAACGACTCGAAGAGATCATATTATCAACATATTAATATCCAAAGTCAATTTAACGACTCAATGTCAAATTTAACTACTTGTAGGATTTATTAATATCCAAAGTCAATTTAACGACTCGAAGTCAAATTTAATGACTTGTAGGATTTATGAAACTAACAGATGAATATCCATAGTCAATTTAACGACTTGAAGTCAAATTTAATGACTTGTAGGATCTATGATACTAACAGATTAATATCCATAGTCAATCAATACGCCGTATCCAGAAGAAGGCAATACACCGTATTCAAGCTATATGGAAATAAAATATTCTGGAAGATATCAAATGTGGTCCCTACTCTAAGAAATCCCTGATACGCCGTATCGAATCGACTCCAGACCCTATAAATAGAAAACTCAAAAACGAGTTTTAAGTGTGCTAAATCATATTCTCGATATCTCAACCATAAAATTAGTTTTTCATAGGATAAAAAGAGCAGAAGAGGTCGAGCAACGCGATTAATTCCATAGAAGATAACGTGTAATTTCTTATAGTCTTGTAATCGCTCAGTTTTTGGTATCATTCATTAACTCAGTTAGTTTACCATGGCTAAATCATTACTTTTGTATTAATTATGACGTTTGAAGGCTAATACTTTCGGGTATTAGGCATTGCTATGAAAATCTTAATGTTTGGTTTGTTTATCTTAATTTCTTAATTTATCATTGATTGCTTGTTTATGTTTATCAATTTATACTTGTTTACGTGCTTTTGTATGCGTCCTATCATTCAACTGGATCTAGTGATACAAACCAAGTAATCTAGATGCCGGGATAGCTCTCCATAGTTTGATTTATACATCTGACCAAATAGGGAAAAGCACCAATTAACGACCTATCTATCGCTCTTAGATTGTGAGCTTAGTTGGACCATAAGGTGACCTTGGTATCAACGAGTAGTTCTCGATTTAAGTGGTTAAAGACTTGGTTTGTGGACTAACTGGTATGGAATTTCAGTATAGCAAGTAAGTGGGGGTAAAGTCCTCTATGAGCATATAGGGTTTAAGAAGATCACCATTGTTTTAAATCCCTAAGACTAGTTTTAATCTGCAAATTAAGGATGCTTTATGCGGATGCGTTTAATTGTGACAAAATTCTACGTGTCTTGGTCTTAGGAAGAAGTAACGCCTAAGTTTTAAGAATGATATGCCGCCTCGAGATAAATAATCATTGCACTAATAAACAAACCAACATTCTTATTGGATTAATAATGGTTAATACAGTTTTCTTATATTTGTATAGACCGCTCTTTTATCTTTTATTAATTTGCTTGCGTGTGTTTTAGTGTCTTGAATTGGTTTTAGTCACCACCAAACCCGTACCAGTCTCTCAGACTGAAAACCCCCTTATCCATTAGATTTAGAATTAACATAGGTTTTGCATAGGTTTAGCATAGATTAGACTACCTTAGATTAGAAAAACCAAAGTATTAATAAATTAAAAGTGTTTCTCGCTCTTAGTGATCGACACCCTTCTTACCACGAAACTCCTACTGATCGGGTACACTGCCCGTTAAAGTGTTGTTTTTGGTTAAGTCAGCAAAATATAAATTTAAAACTTGAATCATAATTTAACACCACACAACGACACCTCAGATGTCTTGTGTAGTTTTTGGGGCCGGTTCGTCGTTTATCTTTTTTCTTTTTTTTTTTTTTTTTGTTTTTTTATTGAGGGTGTAAAATTATGAGTGGATAATATGTAGGCAAATGACATGGGAATGCCCACCTCAATGATGACATGGACACCCACAATCTATGAAAATATCGAAAATTGTTTAAAAATATTGTCCATGGCAAGGTTCGAACCTAGGTCTGCTCATCCACAAACAAGGTGCTCAACCAGTGGAGCAACCAACATTTTCTGATAGACAATTGCATTCCCTTATAGATATTCAACCGAAAACATTAAAAGGCCCTTCATCTATAATTTCGGGATTTATACATATCCATTCCTTAATTATAGTTTTTAAGTTAATCAAGAATTCATCATATACTTTGACAAAACCCTAATATCATTCATTCATATCTTCAAAAACCTATATCATTCGGTATTCATCATAAACCCTAATATCATTCATTTGTTGGATGCTGGTGCCGAAGGCAAAACTTTGAAACAATTATTAGGGTTTCTTGGACATGAAAGCATAGACATATTTCTTGCTCAGTCGCCAAGTTCCAAACAACATCCAATGGCTCGTCGCTATAAGAAAGCAAAACAAATAATCTCTGGTGACGAGCCTAGCATTCGGCCCGTAAAGAAGGCGAAAAAACTTATTCCCACAACCACAATGTCAGCCAACAGCTCAACTGTAAGCTTTTTTAGTTTATAACATGATAACTTTTTTATAGTATCTTTGTACCAAGGTTTATGATGATCATATATGTATGATTTTTATAAATAGGTGGTGACTAAAATTTTACTAAACGATGCAAACAATGGTTACAAGATTGGAAATTTTGTATTCACACAATTGTCACTTGATATTGTATTGGGAATCTTGGTTGCTGGTGCCGAAGGCAAAACTTTGAAACAATTATTAGGGTTTCTTGGACATGAAAGCATCAATAGATTTCTTGAATCTAGGCTTTTTATTATTTTTCGTAACTATTCTGTATATACTAATTCTCTTAGCTGTTTTCTACTTCTATGATTCATTATTTACAGGAGTGTGAACCTAGCCTAGATTAATATTTAAGTTTTAAGTTTTAGTGTTTTACTTCTAAACTAAACTCAACTTCAATCTGGTTTATAGAAAGTGGTAGGACTAGAGGGAATGAATCATTTATTGGAGCTGCCATCTTTTTAAATGTTATCGTACTTACCAAAAGTCTTTGTTAATACAAATAATGCCTAAAAAAGTTATATATATTTTGTCAAACTCTTACGTTTTGAGATGACCAATATGTAAAAACATTTTACGATAAACATTAATGTTTCATATGGTTTAATATAAAACTTATATTTCTAAATTAAATTCACTGGGGGTAGAATGTAACCTTTGCCCTTTTTGTGTTCTGAATATTTCATTAATAGTCCTTTGACTATTTGACTTTTGTCAGTTTATTCAGATTTTGTACCGTGTTGACGGTGGTGATTTTTATGAGATATGTGATGATTTGAGGTTTATTGTGATTAATAATCCCTTTTGGAAGGTATTATTGTGTTATGTGTATTCCGGGTGGTTTGACCCGTGAATTTTGAGAAATGCCGAAAAACGAGTCCGACACGTCCGTTAATGTCCAAATGAGTTTTGAAGGGTGTAAAGTGAAAATATGTCGTGTAAATACTCTAGGTTAATGGAAAAGTATTTTTAAAGTGAATAAAAATGCTATTTAACTTTGGGGTAAATTTTACAGTTGAGTTTTACAAGTATTTAAGTGATCCTGACACGAAAAGAAAGGCCCGGGACTCCCTTGGATCCTATGGCCGGTCATAGCAAGAAAAGAGAGACAAGGAGGCTTAATTTTAGCTCCTTTCTCTAAAGTTATACACATAAGATGCCATTTTTTCCCAAAAATCCTTATCATTTCATTTTCAAAAAAAACACACCTAAGAGTGTGTGTGTGTTCGTCCGCACCTACAACAACACAAACACATAAATTTTTGAAGTTTGATCAATAAAACATGAAAACATAAATATTTGGGTTGATTCTAGTGTTTGGTTATTTTGGGTTGTCCGATTCGTGTCGTAATATACATTTTTGAAGATTTTCTTGTAAGTTTTCAAATTTAAATTCTGTTTGTCCTTTTGGGTTTATTTTGATGCATAGATGTTAGTTGTACAAGTTGATCATCGTGAAAATCGATTTTTGGAAGCGAAATGAATAAAAAGAGGGTGTTTGGTTCGTGGGTTATAGAAAGGAAAATAAAGGTTTTTGTAGTTTTGATGTTGTGGTCGTGATGGTTGAATAATATATGTTTGCCAGATTTATATTTTTTTTATAATACTTTATAACTTATTGTCTTATTTTAAGCTATTTTCTTGGCTTATATTAGGCTTAAAGCCACGAAAAAAATTCCCAAATCAATAGGAAAGGTTGATTTTGATTATTTTTGTGTTATGGCGTATGTTGTGTGGACGAAATTTTTGACTACTGCATCTTCCACAGGATGGTGAGTCACATACACCATAAAATGCGATACTATATAGCTTTATTAGCTGTAGGTCAAGCTTAATATACGTATTTTGAAGCATATGGGCTCACGGCCCCAATAAGTCCATTTAATCCGTGACTTAATGGGAGAGATTATTGTGGTCCGGATTATTTTCTACTGATAAGTAAATGCTTATATATGTAAATGGATTTTGGTTTTGGACTTGGATCGTATTTTGGACTTATAAATATCTTAATGGACCCTTGTTGGGCCTTAAAGCCCAATAAGCGATATTTAGTTGTTATGGGAGTTTTGACGGACTTTTGAAAGTGAAAATGTATTTACGAAGTAATATTGAATGATATTTTGGTAACAACGTTTTAGTAAACGTTAAAGAATTGAGATTTTGAATCTTTTGTCCGAAAAGTGGTCGAATTTAGAAAGTGTTTGTAAATAAAGTTTGAAACCTTGGAAAAACGATGTATGAGCGTACGGTCAAGGATTCAAATTTCGTAAAAAGTTTAAACTTTAAACTGTTTCTAAAACATGATTTTTTTGATTTTAATTAATACAAACTTATTTAATGGTTTTATTATTTTATAAATTCACTAAAAGACAAAATATATTTTCTCGAAACTTCATAATGTGTTTAATTAGATAAAACTTTTCCTTTTTAACCGTATTATGATTTATTTTGAAGTGACTAAGGTTACCGAATGGACTTGTCGAGATATATTTATAATTATTAATTATAAATATTTATTTATATTACTTATCTATTTTCTCTAAATAGTATAAGTATGTATTATCGAGTAATGAGATTGATATGATTGTTGGGATATGTCGTCAACCATCACACCACTAAATTGTTTTGGGTAATTGTACAACGCGTCTAAACTCTATGCATCAAACGTGAATATTGTTTTGGAATTGGATGATTAAATTGGGACATTAACTGGACTAGGTCGTGTGCGGGCGTCGTTGCATTTGCTTGTGTGATTGAGATTTGGTTGCTAAAGACTTGCTTAAGGTGAGTTCTCGTAGCCTCATTTTTTACTGTTTTTCCGTTGGGGGAAAATGATACTCAAATGTGTTTTGAAATGTTTTGAATTAATCTGTACGAAATGTGGTTTTGTTTTTAGGACAAGATACGTGCTTATGACTGCTATGTGAATATTATGTATGCATGATTGATTGGATCGGATGGGTACGCCTACCTAGTTGTTTGGATCGGATGGGTACGCCTACCCAGTATTTGTGTGATTATTGGAGCGGATGGGTACGCCTACCCAAGTTTGTGTGAGGTCCTACCCTAATATTAGTGCTCCAGCTGGTAGGCCCTTTAGGTGCGTAAGTGACATATGGTGATTGACTAGCGGGGATGCTATGTCTTATAGCACTATTATCCACTGTTTTGAGATATTGGCACAACTTTTGGGTTTAAGGCCAAACCTACGAGCTCACAAACATTATTGTTGACGTTTTCGAGTATCATTTTCAGGTGAAGTAAAAGATGAATAGTTTTGGTGATTTGTGATAGCAGACTTGGAAGCATCCCTAGTAAATTTTCATGTGAAGTCTTGCTTGGTTATTGTTTGATTCTTGTATTTGGATGATTTGGAATAAGTTTGGATTTAAGACCCTTGTGAAGGCATTTGAATAATTGTAAGAGATTGTGGATTTTTGTTGTGATTTGGGACATCACTCGAGTTGTTCAAGGTTGATGGTCTTCATAGCACTTGGAGTTTATGCAATGTAGTTTTTCTCTATTTTGTATCTTGTGTTATGATTGATCATTATGTTGCATTCCCAAGTTTCTGCCTTTATCGGGGTGTGACAGATTGGTAATCAGAGCCAAGGTTATAGAGAACTACGTGGATTGGCCTAGACTATAACCTAAGATCCGTCGTTTAGTTGCGTATAGGATATATGTGCGCGGTGTTCCGCTTTTGTTTGTTTTTGTGTGTTCGCGGTTTGATGCTTTAGTTATGTCAGTCATTGAAATGTGTGAGCTCAATATTGAATATGTCCGAGAAGGGATGCGAATATAAGTACGATGGCCAACGTAGTTATAAGTGTATCACAACTCACTCATACTTAGTAACGTTGTTCACACAAATCGATGTTGACACCGTAGGGTGGTGTTATGTGTATATTTGTATATATATAGTAAGATATTCTATATATATGCGAGTCTTCCTGCCTACTTAACGTTGCCCATGTTCTCCCTCGTATAGATAATGCCGCCAAGGATGAGGACCCGAAGTGTTGGCCGGCCTGCTGCCGAATCATTAGGAGGGGGAACGGGTGAACAGGTTGGTAAAGGTGGAAGGGGTAGAAGACATAGGGAAGGTAATGATAAGCGTGTTGAGGATTTGAATGGTCAAGGAAATAACCAAGGTATGGGAGCTAATAGGGGTGTAGAGGGAGTCAATGGGAATGTAGAGGGAGCCAATGGGGGTGCACCCGACTTCTCGATGATCATTGCCCAGCAATTGCAGAACCTCTTACCCGCCATGCTAGCTCAGGTTAGTAACCGAGGAAATGTTGGAAATCAGAATGGTAATGTGGTTAATGAGAACGTTGGGAATGTGATAGTGAATGGCAACCGGGTAGGTTGTTCATATAAGGAGTTCTTAGCTTGTAACCCTAAGGAATATGATGGTAAGGGAGGTGTTGTAGTTCTTACTCGTTGGATTAAGAAAATGGAGTCTGTGCATGATATGAGTGGTTGTAGTATTGACCAAAAAGTGAAATACACTGCTGGTTCATTTGTGGGTAAGGCTTTAACGTGGTGGAACTCTCAGATCCGCACGCTAAGCCGGGAAGTTGCTGTTAGTATGTCATGGAATGACTTTAAGTTTATGATGATACAAGAGTTTTGTCCTAGTCATGAGATGCAAAAGTTAGAATCTGAGTTGTGGAATCACGCCATGGTCGGGGCTGGCCATGCTGCGTATACTGATAGGTTTCATGAGTTGGCTAGGTTAGTTCCACATTTGGTAACTCCTGAGAGTAGGATGATTGAAAGGTATGTGTATGGCCTTGCTCCACAAATCCGTGGGATGGTGGCAGCAACGGAGCCAAAGACTATGCAGAAGGCAGTGCAGATTTCTGGTGCACTGACCGATGAGGCTGTGAGAAATGGATCAATTAAGAAAGTTGAGAAAAGAGGAAATGTGGGAGAACCTAGTAAGGATAAGAATGGTAGAGATGATAATAAGAGGACTAGGACTGGGAATGCTTTTGCTACTACTGTAAACCCTGTAGGAAGAGAGAATATGGGTGCTTGGCCCAAGTGTACCACCTGCAACTCCTACCATGCACCCGGTGGGCCTTGTCGCATATGCTTCAACTGTAACCGCCTGGGTCATTTGGCAAGGGATTGTAGAGGTGTGCTGAGGAATGTGAATCCTGTCAATGCTAGAAACCCAACTGTTAGAGCATGTTATGAGTGTGGTAGTACCGACCATGTCAGGTCAGCTTGCCCTAGATTGAATAGAGCACAAGAACCGGAAGGAAATCGTCCAAATCAAGTTGCTGCTAATAACGGGGGTCAGGGTCGTGGAAACCAAGGGAACCAGGCTAGGGGTAGGGCATTCTTGTTGGGAGCAGAGGAAGCTCGCAAGGATTCGAACATTGTGATGGGTACATTTATTTTGAACGATCATTTTGCCACTACCTTATTTGACTCTGGTGTCGACTATAGTTTTGTTTCTACTACTTTTATTCCTCTGTTAGGCTTAGAGCCCAGCGACTTAGGTTTCAGATATGAGATTGAGATAGCTAGCGGGCAACTAGTAGAGATTGATAAGGTTATTAAGGGTTGTAAACTAGAAATCGAGGGTCATGTCTTTGACATCGATTTGATACCTTTTGGACATGGGAGTTTTGATGTGATTATAGGGATGGACTGGTTGTCTAATTATAAGACTGAAATAGTTTGTCATGAGAAGGTAGTGAGGATACCACTACCGGATGGCAAGGTGCTTAGAGTATTAGAAGAGAGACCAGAAGAGAAAGCAAGATTATTGATGGGTGTTAAGAAACAAGAAGAGATTGTCGTGGTTAGAGATTTTCCAGAGGTATTTTCGGATGATCTAACTGGATTACCGCCTATTTAGGAAATTGAGTTTCGGATTGAGTTAATCCCTGGAGCAACGCCGGTAGCAAAGTCTCTTTATCATTTGGCACCTTTTAAATTGGAGGACTTGCTGAGACAACTCAAGGAACTCCAAGACAAAGGTTTCATTTGACTAAGCTCATCGCCTTGGGAAGCGCCGATATTGTTCGTGAAGAAAAAGGATGGTTCTTTTAGGATGTTCATTGATTATAGAGAATTGAACAAGTTAACCGTTAAGAATCGTTATCCACATCCTAGAATTGATGATCTATTTGACCAACTGCAAGGGTCACAATTTTTCTCGAAGATAGATCTTAGGTCTGGATACCATCAGCTGAGAGTGCATGAGGATGACATTCCAAAGACTACGTTTAGAACTCGTTATGGACATTTTGAGTTCATTGTAATTCCCTTTGGTCTGACTAATGCACCAGCAATGTTTATGGATATGATGAATAGAGTTTGTATGCCGTATCTTGATAAGTTTATGATAGTGTTTATAGACGATATCTTAATCTACTCTAAGACTCAAGAGGAGCATGTAGAGCACTTAAGGTTAGTCTTGGAACTGCTCAAAAAGGAGAAACTGTTTGCTAAGTTTTCTAAGTAAGAATTCTGGCTAAGAGAAGTATAGTTTCTTAGGCATGTGATAAATGGTAATGGAATTCATGTGGACACTAGTAAAATTGAAGCGGTTAAGAATTAGAAAGCCCCTAGAACTCCGATTGAGGTTCGTTCGTTCTTAGGATTGGCTGGGTATTACCGTAGGTTCATTAAGAACTTCTCTAAGATAGCTAAGTCTCTTACTCTCTTGACTCAGAAGAGTAAGACTTTTGATTGGGGTGAGGAACAGGAATTGGTATTTCAGACCTTGAAGGATAAGTTATGTAATGCGTTTGTTCTACCTCTCCCCGATGGACCAGAAGACTTTGTGGTATATTGTGATGTGTCCGGGATAGGACTAGGCTGTGTGTTAATGCAAAGAGGTAAAGTGATAGCATATGCGTCTAGGCAGTTGAAAATTCATGAGAAGAATTATACTACCCATGATTTAGAGCTGGGTGCGGTTGTGTTTGCACTTAAGATCTGGAGACATTATGTGTATGGGACAAAGAGTGTCATCTATACGGATCATAAGAGTCTTCAGCATATCTTTAGTCAGAAAGAGTTGAATATGCGACAGCATCGCTGGATAGAGTTGTTTAGTGATTATGACTGTGAAATTCGCTACCATCCTGGTAAGGCGAATGTGGTGGTTGATGCCCTAAGTAAGAAGGAAATAGTAAAGCCTAAGAGAGTTAGAGATATGAATATGATCCTTCAGTCAAGTATCAAGGATAGGATACTGGCGGCTCAGAAGGAGGCTATAGATGAGTTTGCAGGATTGCAGAAAGGTTTTTATGAGATGATAGAACAGAGAAATAATGGAACTTTATGCTACTTGGATCGAATATAGGTACCTTTGAAGGGTGAGGTGAGAACCCTGATAATGGATGAAGCCCATAAGTCAAAGTACTCTGTACACCCAAGAGCTGATAAGATGTATTATGATTTGAGAGATAAGTATTGGTGGCTTGGAATAAAAAAGGATATAGCTAAGTATGTTAGTAAATGTTTAACTTGTCTAAAGGTTAAGGCTGAGCATCAAAGGCCATCTGGCCTGCTCCAGCAACCTGAGATTCCGGTATGGAAATAGGAAGGGATAGCTATGGATTTTGTGACTAAGTTTCCTAGAACTAGTAGTAGGCATGACACAATATGGGTCATTGTAGACCGATTGACTAAGTCTGCTCAATTTCTACCTATGTGTAAGGATTATAAGATGGAAAGGTTGGCTAGATTGTATTTGAATGAGATAGTTGCTTGACATGGTGTGCCGATCTCGATTATATCAGATCGTGATAGTTGTTTCACATCGAGGTTTTGGCAGTCAATGCAAGAGGCATTAGGGACTTATTTAGATAAATCTAATTTAACCGGAAAAAGGGGTGTTTTTAGCCTGAGAGACTGGTAACGGTTTGGTTGGTGACTACCAATCAATTCCAGACCACTATTACACCACCGCAAGATACTAGACAAACTATAAAAGAGCGGTCGAACCTTATATAAGAAACTGTATTAACCATTATTAATCCGATTAGACGTTGGGTTTATTTATTAGTGTAATGATTTTTCTTTCGAGATGGCTATCTCTATTCTTAAGCTTCGGCGTTAACATTCATCCTAAGACCTAGACACATTAATTATGTCACAATTAAAGCATCCGCATAAAGCATCCTAATTTGCTGATTATAATCTATCTTAGGGATTAAAGTAATGGTGATCTTGTTAAACCCTAGCTCATAGAGACTTTACCCACTTACCGCTTAATGGCAATTTATACACTAGTAGTCCACTTGTCCAACTATCCAATGGAATCAGAACGTTATTTGTTGAATTATTTAGGTCACCTGCTAGTCAACACGATCAATAAACCATTGGCAATATCCAATTAACTCGTTAAGCCCGAAGCGTATCCTAGACACAGACTTAGAAGGACAATACTTGTGTAACTATTATTCTAGATGTATAAATTACTATATGGAGAGCTATCCCAGACTCTAGATCCACTTGGTCTACTATACTAGATCCAGTTGAATGATAGGTCGCATATAAAAGCGCGTAAAAACATAAACAAGCACTCAACGATAAATCAAGAAATCGATATAAACAAATACAAACATAGGATCTTATAATAATGCCTTAATACCCAAAGGTATTAGCTTCAACGTCCATATAATTACAAGAGTAATAATTTAGCTAAGGTAAACTATCTGAGTTAACAAATGATACTAAAAACTGAACGATTACAAAAGTATATGGAATTACACGATGTCTCCTATGGAATTGAATACGTTGCTCGACCTCTTCTGCTCTTTTTCTCCTTTGAAAATCGACTTTTGTGGTTTAGGTATCGAGAATATGATTTAGCACACTTAAAACTCGTTTTTGAGTTTTCTATTTATAAGGTCTGGAAGTCGTTTGGATACGGCGTAACCATGTATTAGATAGGGTAATGTCGGGATTTCTTCGAGTGAGTCAGTTTGATATCTTCCTGAATATTATATTGATTCCATATCTTGAATACGGCGTATTGAGTCCTCTGGATACGGCGTATTAATCTTTAATCTTATGTGGTCTTTGGTGAGTGCAGGCACGGATACGCCGTATCTTCCTTGATGGATATGGCGTATTGGTCTTCAGAATAGTAATCTTCAAAATATCTTCATTTAAGCTCCAGAATGCGCGCCTTTTGCTAACTTTCACCAATTACTCCATAATTACTGCAATTCTCAAATATAAACGATTAAGTAACAATTCTTTGCAATAACTATACAAAATGGGTTAATATCATGGGATAAATGATGCTATAAAATAGACGTTATTTGATGTCATCAAATATTCCCCCACTTGAATCCTACTTGTCCTCAAGTAGCCTTTAGAAGTTTATAAAAATGTATCCCTAAGGATATTTTCCGTTAAAGCATTTATTCGATCTATTACAAGTACACAACCAAACACCTCACGAAATAGGAAGATGAAAACACTCAAATCACTCAACTAATCTATGTGGTAACATGTAACTAATTCGCTTAATTGCTCGGTCATGACGAGTATTCTATCATAAGCTTGGCAAGGATACACATCTCCACCGCTAAAGCTAAGGAGTAACAAGTTTATAAAGGTAAATATGGGTTTTTATATGGAAAGGCGTACGGTTGATCATTCTACAATCTTTCACCAGAAGTACCACTCCAACAAGGCAGCTGAAGCCTACATACAGATCGTAACGAAGGAATAGATATGTGTTTCGATCACACCACCATTCAAATTTAACCAAATTGGGATTAAAGCATAATATAGGGTGGAGAACCTTCATAACTTTCACAAAAGTTAAACCAACGAGGCAGCTGAACATGGCTAACATGGCCGTAACGACGGTAAGACATGCACGCTCGATTCACCTCTCATTCGGTAAAAACTAGCGGCTAATCATTAGGTGAGAGGGAAGTAAATTGTTGTTAAATAAATATCAAGAAACAAATAGATTAAGACTTAAGATACAAGTTGCTAGACTTTTTTTTTGACCGTTATTATGACCAAGACACGACTATTTACAACGTCTTGATCGAAGATCAAAAACAATAACCTAAGTTGGCATTCCCATAATGATCAACTTCCCAATCATCCCAAAACTTTACATACTTTACAAGGAAGGTGGCGATATCTTCCACTTTGTACAATACTCTACATCATGATTTTTAGACGTATGACCTGGTATACTCATTTAGCCCAATGACAACTTATTAGCAGCCCAAAAGAAAGAAATAAAATGCGAACTCAAGTTTTGGTAAAGTAAGTTACGAAAGAAAAAATAAGCTGAAATAGATAAGTTTAAAGATAAGCCGAAAATAAGCTAGAACAAACTACCACAACAAAACCACTAAACCCAACCTTGGCTCTTGATACCACATGTTAGATGATATCATTTCATCACCATAAACACAAAATAAGAGAAAAGATTTTATAAAGAGAGAAAGAACTAGAGAGAGAGAGACAAGAGAGAAAATAGTTACTTGCACTAGAAAGAAAAAAAAGAAGCAACACCCTCTCCACACTTGGAGAGGGCTTTAAATAGTATATAGAGTGGACAAGCCTTGTGGGCTTTCTTATGTGTCATATGGGCCGGACCAAGCTAAGAATGGGTTTTAAGCCCAACAACTAGTCCCTATTAGCTTAAGAGAGATTCCCGTAAACTACGTTTTCTTATACAAGGCTCGGGATTGATAATGACCATCACTTTACTAAACACACGGCTAACAATTTGGGTGTAATCCTAAAATTTACCAATTTAAACCGGTTACTCCAATTAAATCCATAATACTCATTATTGTGGTCTCTAGTGATATATCAAGCCAAGTTCTAAAGTCCACTACATCACCGGCACACTCATATTTTGTGGAATTTGAGTAAACATTTGAAAACGAAAAGGTTAAATCCTCACAATATCTAACAAGGGTTAATGTGTGTGGGTTATGTAACATGTAATTTCACAAAAGTATGCTTAAAATATTTTTTAATTTGAGCATAATTTAAGCATTTTATTGTGAAAAATAGGACAAGTAAACATTCTATCCCCCCAATTAAATTATACAACTTCCTCGTTGTATATATAAAATATTAAATACGAGAATTAAAAAGAATTAGAATGAGAAACTCCCCTGATATTTGCTCGATAGATTCTTCTGTGTTGTTTGTGTGTTGGTTTTTTGTTTGACGTTGGTGTTATTTTTGTATTTTGTTTTATGTTTTGTTTGTTATGTTGAGTGGGTCTGCAAGTTGTTCGAGGTTTTATTCGGGTTTGTTCGTTTGGATTGTTGTTTTTTTTTTTTTGTTTTTTGTTTTCTATGTTTTTTGTTTGTTTTTTTGTGTTTTTCTTGTTTTGTCTTTTTCTTTTTGTGTTTTTTGTATTTGTTTTTTTTTGTTTGGTTGTTTTTTTGTCTTGTTTTGTCTCGTATTTTTGTGTTTTGACTTTTTTTTGTTGTTTTTTTGTTTTTATTTTGGTTTTTTGTTGTTGTTGGTGTTTGTTTGTTTTGTGTTTTGTTTGTTATTTTTTTTTTATTGTTTGTTTTTTGTTTTGTTTTTTGTGTTGTTTTTTGTGTTCGTTTGTTTTTTTTTTGTTTTGTTTTTGTTTTTTTTTTTTTTTGTTTTTCTTGTTTTTTTTTTTGGTTTGTGTTTTTTGTTTTTTTTTGTTTTTTTTTGGTGGTTGTTGTTTTTGGTTTTGGGTATTTTGTGTCTCTGGGTTTTTTTGTTGTTTTTGTTTTTGGTTGTTTTTATTTTGATTGATGGTGTTAGATTTTGTTGAAGTTGCTTTTTTGTTTTTTGTTGTTTTTGTTGTTTTTTGGTTGTTTGTCTTTGTTTGTGTTATTTTGTGTGTTGTGTTTTGTTTGTGTTTTTGTTTTTGTTGTTGTTTTTTTGTTTTGTTTGTTTGTTGGTTATTTTTTTATTTGTTTTGGTTTATTTTTGTTTTATCTGTTTGTTTTGTTTTGTTTTTTTTTTTGTGTTTAATTTTTGTTTTTTTTTTTTTGTTGTTTTTTGTTTGGTTTTGTTTTTTTTGTTTGTTGTTTTTTGTTTTGTTTTGTTTTTTATGTTTTTGTTGTTTTTGGTGTTGGGTTTTTCGTTGTTTTTTTTTTTTTGTATTGGTTTTTTGTTTTTGTTTGTGTTTGTTTTTTTGTTGGGTTGTTTTTTGTTTTTTTTTGTTCTTTTTGCTTTTTGTGTTGTTTTGGTTTGTTTGTTTTTTTTTTTGTTTGTTGTGTTTTTTTGTTTGTTGTGTTGTTTGTTTTTTTTGGTTTGTTTTTGTTTTGGTTTGTTGTTTGTGTGTTTTTGTTTGCTTGTTGTTGTTCTTTTGTTTATTGTTGTTTGGTTTTTTTTTTTTTTTGTTTTTTTTTTTGTTGTTTCTTTTTTGTTTTTGTTTTTTTTAGTTTGTTTTTGTTGTTTTTTGTTTTGTATTTTTTTTAGTTGTTTTTTGTTTTTGTTGAGCTTTTTTTGTGTCGTTGTTGGGATTCTTGGTTTTTTTTGGTTTTTGTTTGATGTGTTTTTTTGGGTTTTTTTGTGTTTTTTTGTTTTGTTTTTTTTTTGTTTTTGTTTGTTTGTGGATCTTTGTTGTTTCTTGTTTGTTTGTTTTGTTTTTGTTTGTTGGGTTTTTTTTGTTTGTTTTTTTTGTTGTTTTTTGTTGTTTGTGTCTTTTTTGGGATCTTTTTTTTGTTTTATTTTGTGTTGTTTTTATTTTGTTTGTTTTTTGTCTGTCGTTTTTTTGGTTTTTTTTGGTGTTGTCGTTTTTCTCTTTATGTTGTTTTTAGTTGTTGTTTGTAGTTTGTTAGTTTTTTGTTTTATTTTTTTTTTTTTGTTTTGTTTTTTTGTTTTGTGTTTGTTTTTGTTTTTGTTTTCGTGTTTTTTAGTTGTTTTTTTTTTGTTTTTGTTTTTTGTTGTTTCTTGTTTGGGTTTGTTTTGTTATTTTTGGGTTTTTTTTATTGTGTTTTTTTTGTTTTTTTGTGTTTGCTTTTGTGTGGTTTGTTTTTTGTGTTGTTGTTGAGTTTTTTTGTCTTTTTGGTTTTGTGTTGGTTGTCTTGCTTCCTTTCGTTTTTTTGGTTTTGTGTGTTGTTTTTTTAGTTTTTTTGTTTTGTTTTTTTGTTTTTGTTTTTGTGTTTTTGTTGTTTGTTTTGTTGTTTTGGGTTTTTTTGTTGTGTTTTTTTTGGTGTGTTTTTTTGTGTTTTTTGATTCTTTTATTGTGTTTTGATTGTTGTTTGTTTTTGTTTTTTATTTTGTTTTTTTGTTTTGTTTTTTTTTTTGTGTTTTATTTTTTTTTTTTGTTTTTGTGTTGGGTTTTTGTTTTTTGTTTTAGTGTTTGTTGGTTCTTTGTTGGTCTTGTGTTTGTGTTTTTTGTTTGTGGTGTTTGTTGTTGTTTGTTTTTGTGTTTTTGTTTTTTGTTTGTTTTTTTTTGTTCTCTTTTGTATTTTGCTTTTGTGTTTGTTTTTTGTTGGTTGTTTTTTTTTTTTAATTTGGTTTTCTTTGTTTGTGGTTTGTTTTTTTTTTTATTGTGTTTTGGGTTTTGTGGTTTTTTTCTGTTGTTTTTTTGTTTGTTTTGTTTTGTTTTTGTGTGTTTTTTTTTGTGTGTTTTTTTGTTTGTTGGTATTTGTTTGGTGTGTTTTGTTTTGTGTTTGGTGTTTTTGTTGGTTTTTTGTTGATTTTTTTTGTTTGTTATGGCTTATTTTATTTTTTTTTGTTTTTTTGTGTTTTTGGTTTTGATGTTGGTTTGTTTTTTGTGCTTTGGTTTTGTTTTTTTTTTTTTTTTTTTTTGTGGTATATTTTTTGTTGTTTATTTGTTGTGTTTGGTTTGTGTATGGTGTTTGGTTGTTGGTTTTTTGTTTGTGTTCTTTTTTTTTTTGATTGGGTTTGGTTTTATGTTGTTGTAGTGTTTTGTGTGTTTGATTGTTTGTTTTTTTGTATTTTTTTTTTTTGTGTTGTGTTTTTTTTGTTTTTTGTTGTTAGATTTTTTGTTTTTTGGGTTTTTGTTATGTTTTTGTGTGTTTTTTGTTGTTTTTGGGGGGTTTTTTTTGTTTTTGTATGTTTGTGGTGTGTTTTCTTTGGAGCGATTATTTTGGTGGTTGTTATTGTTTTTTATTTTTTTTTGTGTTTTTTGTTGTTTTTGTTTTTGTTGTTTTTTTTTTTGTTTTGGTGTTTTGTTTTTTTTGGTATGTTTTTTTTTTCTTTGTTTTGTTTTTTTTTGTTTCTTTGAGTTGTTGTTGGGTTAGTTTTTTTTCTTTTGCTAGTGTTTTTGTTATATTTTTTGTTTTTGTTGTAGTGTTTTTTGTTTGTGTTTTTTTTGATTGTTGTTTGTTTGTTGTTTTTGTTTTGTTTTTTGTTTTTGTTTTTGGTGTGTTTTGTTTTTGTTTTTTGTTTGTTTTTTTTTTCTGTTTGTTTGTTGGTTATTTGGGTGTTGGTTGTTTTTTCTTTGTTTTTATTTTTTTTGGATTTTTGTGTTATTGATTTGTTTGTTTTTTTGTTGTTTTTTTTGTTTTGTGTTTTTGTTTTGTCTGGGCTTTTTGTTGGTTTGTTTGTTTTTTGGGTTTTTGTTTTATAGTTTTTTTTGTCTTTGTTTGTGTTGTTTTTTGTGTATTTGTTGTTGTTTTTTTGTTTTTTAATTTTTCTTGTTTTGTTTTTGGGGTTTTTGTTTTTGTTGGTTTGTTTTTGTTGTAGTTTTTGGTGTTTTTTGTTTTTTTTTGTTGTTTGTTTTGTTTTTGGCTCATTTTTTTTGGTGGGTTGTTTGGTTTGAGTGTGTTTTTGTTTGTTTTTTTGCTTGTTTTTTTATTGTTTTGTTTGTTGTGTTGTTTTTGTCTTTTTTACTTTTGAGTGTGGTGTCTTTGGTGCTGTTTGGAGGTTTGGTTCTTTTTTTTTTTTGTGTTGTTTTTTTTGTGTGTTTATTTTTGTGTTTTTTTTTTTGTTTTTTGCTTTTTTTGTTTTGATTTGTTGTGTGGAGTTGGGGTGGTTTTGGTTCGTTATGGTGCTGTGTTTTGTTTGTTTGTTTTTTGTTGTTTTGTTTTGGTTTTTGTTGTGTTTTCTTTTTTTTTTTTGTGTTGTTCTTTGTGTTCTTTTTTGTTTTGTGTTGTTTGTTTTTTGTTGGGTTTGTTTTTGTTGGTTGTTCTGTGTTTGTGTTTTTTGTTATGTTTTGTTTTTGTTTTGTTTGGTTTTGTTTTGTTTGTTTTTTTTATGTTTGTGTGTTTGTTTTTGTTTTCTGTTGCTTTTGTTTCTTGTGTTGTTTTTTTGTTGGGTTTGGTTTGGGTCTAGTGTTTTTTGTGTTTTTTGTTGATTGTTTTTTTTTTGTTCTTTGTTTTTGTTTATTTGTTTTTTTTTGTTGTTGTTTTTTTGTTTGTTTTTGTTTTGTTTTTGGTTGGTTTTGGTTTGTGTTTTGGGGTATTGTTGTGTTTGTATGTATGTGGTTTTGATGTTGTTTGGTTGTGTTTGTTTTTTTTTTTGTTTATTTGGTTTGTTTTTTTTTTTTTTGTTTTTTTTTTTGTTTTTATTCTTGTTTTGTTCTGTTTTTTTTGTTGGAGTTGTTTTGTTTTTTTTGTGCAAGATGTTTATTTGTGTCTTTTTATTTTGAGTTTTTTTTGTTTTTTGGTGTTTGTGTGGTCTTTGTTTTTTGTTGTTTTTGTGTTGTTTAGTTGTGTTTTTGTATGTCTGTTTGTTTTGGGGTCTTAATTGTATTGTTTTGTGTTTTTTTTTTTGTTTTTTTGTATTGTTTTTTGTGTGTTGTGTTGTTTTGGTTTTTTGGGTTGTTTTTGTTTTTTTGTTTTGTTGTTTTTTTTGTTTTTTATTCTTTGTGTTTTTGGTGTTTGTTTTTGGGTTTTTGTTTGTTGTTTTTTTTTTTCTTGTGTGTTTTGTGTTTTTTGTTTTTTTTTTTCTGTTTGGTTGTTTGTTGTTGTGTTTCTTGTTTTGTTGTGTTTGGGTTTATGGTGGATTGTGTTTTTTTGTTTTTGTTTTCTTTTGTTTTGCTTTTTTTGTTGTCTGTACTTTTGTTTTGTTGGTTTCTTTTCTAGGGTGTTTTTGTTTTTTTGTTTTGTTATTTTTTTGTTTTGTTGTTTTTTTGTTCTTTTTTGGTGTGTTTGCTATTGTTTTGTTTTGTTTTTTGGTGTCGTTTTTTGTTTTTTTTGTTTTGTTGGCTTTCTTATTTGTTGTTTTTTGCTTTTGTTCTTTGTTTTGTATATTTATGTTGGTGTTGTGGTTTTTTTGTTTTTTGTTGTTTTTTTGTTGTTTGGGTTGTGTTTATTATTTGGTTGTTGGTCAGTGCTTGTTGGAATTGGGGTTGGGGGGAGAGATGGGTAGTGGTTTGTTTTTGTTGTTTTTGTTTTGTTTCTTTTGCTTTTTTGTTGTGTGTTTTATTTTTTGTGCTGTTTTTTGTTTTTGTTTGTTGTTTTTTTGTTTGTTTGTTCTTTTTTTTGTTTCGTATGTTTAGTTTGTTTGTTTGGTTTTTTTCTTTTTTTGTGTCTGTGGTTGTTTGGTGTTGTTTGTTGTTTTGTGTGGATGTTGGTTGTTATGGGTGGAGGTATTTTTTGTGTGTGTTTGGGTATCTTTTTGTTTTGTTTTGTCTGTTTTTTTGGTTGGCTTTGATTGTTTTTGTTTGTTTTTGTTTGTGTTGTTTTGTTGTTGTGTGTTCTTGTTCTGCTGTGTTGCTTTATATTTCTGTGCTGTTTTTGTTTCTTTTGTTGTTTTTTTGTTTTTGTTTCTTTGTTTTTTTTTTTCGTTTGTTGTTTGTTTTTATTTCTTTTGTGTTTTTTTGTTCTTAGGATTTTTTTTGTTGTTTGTTGTTTTGTGTTTATGTGTTGTTTGTTTTTTTTGTTTTTTTTTGTTTGTTTGTTTTGTTTGTGTTCTTGTTTTGTTTTGTTTTTTTGTTGTGTTTTTTTGTTTTTTGCTTTGTTTTGTCTGTTTTGTTTTGTTTTTGTGTTTTTTGTGTCTTTTTTTTAGTCTTGGTTTTTTTGTTTATGTTGTAATAGTTTTTTTTTTGTTTGTTGTTTTTTTTTGTTTTTGTTTGTTTTGTTTTTGTTTTGTTTGTTGCTTTTGTGTGTTTGTTTTTTTGTTCGTTTGGTGGACTTGTTTGGTGTTTTGTTTTTTTGGTTTTTTCTGGTTGTGTCTTTGTGTTGTGTTTGTATTTGTTATTGTTTTTTTGTAGTTTTTTGTTTGTTTAGTGGTTTTTTGTGATTGTCTGTTTTCTTTGTTGTGTTTTGTTGTTTTTTTCTTTTTTGTCTGAAGGTTTATGGTTTATTCTTTGTTGTTTTTTTTCTTGTTTTTGTGTTGTTTTGTGCTTTTTTGTTTTTTTGTGTGTTTGTAGTTTGTTGTTTGTTGTTGTATTGTGTGTTTTTGTGTTTGTTTTGATATTTTGTTTGTTGTTTGTGTTTTCTTTTTTTTTTGTCTTGTTTTTTTTTGTTTTTTTTGTTTTGTTTGTTATTGTTTTTTTGTTTTTGTTATTTTTGTGTTATTTTTTTGTTTTTATTTTTGTTTTTTCTGTTTATTTTTGTCTTGGTGTTTTGTGTTATTGTTTGTTTGTTTGTTTTGTTTGTGGTTGGTTTTTTGTTTTGTTTTGTGTGTTTTTTGGTTTTTTCTGTTTGTTTTGTTTTTGTTTGTTTGGTTTTGTTTTTGTGTTTTTTTTTATCTTTGTTTTTGTTTTTTTGTCGTTTTTTTTGTTTTTGTTTTTTTGTTTTTTTTTTTTTTTTGATTTGTTTGTTTTTTGGTGTTTGTTTTTTGTTTGTATTTTTGGGTTTTTTTTTTTTTGTTTGGTTCTTTTTTTTGTTTTTGTGTGTTTTTGTGTTTTTTGTCTATTGTTTTATTTTTTTTGTTTTTCTGAGTTTTTTTCTGATTTGTTGTGTATTTGTTTTTTGTTGTGTTTTTTTTGTTTTTTTGGTTGGGTTGTGTTGTTTTTTTGTTTTGTTGTGTGGTTTTTGTTTGTGTTTTTTTTGTTTGTGTTGTTTTTGTTTTGTTTGCGGGGCTGGTTTTTTTTTTTTTCTTGTTTTTTTTCTTGACTATGTTTTGTTTTTTTTTGTGTTATATTGGTGGTTTGTTTGTTTGTTTTTTTGTTTTGTTGGTTGGTTGTGGGTTTGTTTGTGTTGTGTTGTGTTGGTTTGGTTTGTTGTTTTTTTGTTTTTGTGATTTTTGTTTGGTTTTTGGGTATGGTTTTGGGTTTGTTTTTTGTGTATCTTTGTTTTTTGTTTTGTTGTTTTGTTGTTGTTTTTTTGTTTTTTATTTTTGTTGTGTGTTTTTTTTTTTTTATTGTTTTTTTTTTGGGTTGTTTTGTTGTTTTTGTGTTGTGGTTTTTTTTGTTATTGTTTTGGTTTTTTTTGCTTTTGTTTGTAATTTGGCGTTTTGTTTTTTTTGTTTTTGTTTGTTTTTTTTTTGTTTTTTATGTTGTTTGTCCGTTTGTAGTTTATTTGTTTGTGTTGTTTTGTGTTTTTTTGTTTTTTCTGTGGTTGTGTTGTTTTGTTGGTGTTGTTTGGTTTTTGTTGGTTTTGGTTTTTTTTGTTTTTTTCTTTTTTGTATCTTTTGTTTGTTTTTTTTCTTTTTTTTGGTTTTTGGTTCTGTTTTTTGGTTTTATTGTTTTTGTTGTTTTTTTATGTTTTGTGGTGTTTGTTTGTTTTTTGTTGTTTTTTTTATTTTGTTGTTTCGGTTCTTTTGTATTTTTTTTTTGATTCGGTTTGTGTTTGTGTTTTGTTTTTGGTTTTTTTCATGTTTTTTTGTTTGTTTGTTTGTGTGATTTGATCGTTTTTGTTTGATTTGTTTTGTAGTGTTTGGGGTTTTTTTGTTCTGGTTTTTTGATGTTGTCTTTTGTTTTTTTGTTTGTAGTTTGTTTTGTTGTTTGTTGTTTTTTTTTTTGTTTTTTGTTTTGTGTTTCTTTTTGATTTTTGTTTTGTTTTTGCTTGTTTTTTTTTGTGTTTTTTTTGTTTTGTTTGTTGTTTCTGTTTGTTGGTTTTTGTGTTATTTTTAGTTTGTTTTTTGTTTTTTTTTGTTGTTTTTGGTTGTTTTTTTGTTTGGTTTGTTATTGTTTTTTTTTCTTGTCTTTTTATTTGTTTTTGTTGTTGTTAGTTGTTTGTTTGTGTTTGTTTTTTTGCTTGTGTTTTTGTGTTTTTTTTTCTTATTTTTTATTTTTTTTGTTGGTCTTTGGTTTTGTTTTTCTTTGGTGTTTTTTCGTTTTGTTGTTTTGTGTTTTTTTGTTTTTTGTGTTTTTGTTGTGTTATTGGTTTTTTTTTTTTTTTTTGTTTTTATTTTGTAGTGTGTATTTTTGTTGTTTTTTTGTGGTGTTGTTGGTTTGTTTTTTGTTTTGTGTTTTTTTTTTTTGGTTATTTGTTTGTGGGTGTGGTGAGTTTTGGTGTGTAGTTTTGTTATTTTTTTTTGTTTTTTGTTTTTTGTTGTTGTCTGGTTGTTTTGTCTTGTTTTTTTTTTGTTGTTTTTTGGGATGTTGCTGTTGTATGTGTATGTTTTTATTGTTGTTTTTGTTGTGTTATTTGTTTTTTTGTTGTTTGGTTTTTGTGTTTCCTTTTTCTGTTTGTTGATTGTTTTGTTTATTTGTTGTTATCTTGTTTTTTTTTTGTTTTTGCTTTGATTGTTTGTTTTTTGTTGTTTTTTGTTTGTTTGTTTTTTTTGGTTGTTGTCTTTTTTTGATTTACGGTTTTGTTTTTTGTGGTTTTGTTATGTTTTGGATGGTTTTTTTTGTTGTTTTGTTGTTTTCGTTTTTGTTTTTGTTGTAGTGTTTTTTTTTTGTTTTGTTTGTTTTTTTTTGTTTGTTTGTGTTTTGTATTGCGTTATGTGTTTGTAGTGTTGTTTCTTTTGGTTGTTTTTTGTTTTGTTTTTTTTGATGTGTTGTTTGTTTTTTTTTTGTTTTTGTTTTTTGTTGTTTTGTTTTTAGTTTTTGTTTTTTTTGTTTATTTGTGGTTTTGCGTTTTCTGTCTGCTTTGGTTTGGGTGCTTTTTTTTTGCGGTTTTGTCTTTGCGTTTTCTGTTTTTTGTGTTGGTTTTTTGTTTTTGTGTTTTATGTGTTTTTTTGGGTTGTTATTTTTTTTTTTTTGTTTTTTTGTCTGTTTTTGTGTTTTGTGGTGTTTTTTGTTTGTTTTTTGGTTTGTGTTTTTTTTTTTTTTGTGTTTGTTTGTTGGTGTTTTGGTTTTGCTGTACTTGGTTTCGGTTTGTATTTTTGTGTTTTGCTTGTTTATTTTTTTGTTTGGTTTTGTTGTTGTTGGTTTGTGTGTTTTTTTTTTTTTCTGTGTTTTGTGTTTTTTGGTTTATTTTGGTTGTTTTTTTCGGTTTAGTTGTTTCTTTATGTTGTTTTTTGTGTTCTTTGTTTTTTTGTCTTTGTTTGTGTTTGTGTTGTTTGTTTGTTTTTGTGTTGTGGTTGTTGTATTATGTATTTGTTTGTTTTTTTGTTTTTTTGTTTTTGTTTTTTGTTGTAGTATGGTGTTTTTGTTTTTGTTGTGTGTTTTGTGTTATGTTTGATTGTTTTTTTGTTTTTTTTTCGTTTTTTGTGTTGTTTGGTTGTTTGGTTTGTGTGTTCTGGTTTGTTTGTTTTGTGTGTTTTTTGTTTTTTGATGTTTTCTTGGGGGGCTAAAGTTGTCTTTTTAGGGTTTTGTTTTTGGTTGTTTTTGTTTTGTAGTTTTTTGTTTCTGTTGTTTTATTGGTGTTTTTGTTGGAGGGTTGTTTTTTGTGTTTTTTTGTTTTTTTTTTGTTTTCTTTTTTATTTTGCTGTTTATGTATTTGTTGTTTGTGTTTTTGGTTTGTTTGTTTTTTGTTTTATTTGTATGTTTTTTTGTTTGTTTTTTGTTGTGTTTTTTTTGGTCTTTGTTGTTTTCTGTCTTTGGGTGTTTGGAATACGGTGGGGGGTTTGTGGAAGTCTTGATACTTTAGTGATGTTGGATTGTGTTCATGGGTCGGTGTTTTTGGTGTTGTGTGTTTTTTGTTGTTTTTTTTGTTTTGTCTCTTTTTTTATGTTTTTTTTTATGGTGTTTGTAGTGTGTTTGTTTCCGTGCTGATGTGGTAAGTTTTTTGTTTTTTTGTTGGTTTTTGTTTGTTGTTTTTTGTTTTGGGTTTTTTTGTTTTTTTTGATTTGTTTTTGTTTGTTGGTGTGTTTTTTGTTTGGTTTGTTTGTGATTTGTTTTTTTTGTGTTGTGTTGGTTTTGTCTTGTTAGTGTTAGGTTTTTGTTTGTTGTTTTTGTGTGTTAGTGTTTGTTTTTATTTTTGTTTTTTTTTTTGTTTGTTGTTCGTTGGTTTTTTTGTTGTGTTTTGTGGGTTTTTTTTTGTTGTTTGTTGTTTTTTTTGTTTTGGTTTGGTTTTTGATCTTTTTGTGCTTGTTTTTTTTTTGTTTTTTTGTTGTTGTTTTTTGTTGTTTTGTATTTTTTTGTTGTTGTGTTTGGTCTATGGGTTATTGTTGTGTTGTATGTTGTCGTTTTGTGTTTGGTTTTATTTGTTTTGTCTTGTTTTTGTGTTGTTGCGTTTATTGTGATTAGTTATTTTTGTTGTTGGGGTGGTGTTTTGTTCTTTGTGTATTTTGTGGTGTGTGTTGTTTTTGTTTTTTGTGTGCTTTTGGTTTTGTCTTTGTGTGGGTTGGTTTGTGTCTTTTTTTGTTTTTTTTGTTTTTGTTTTTTTTGTTGTTGTTTTTGTTTTTTTTTTGTTTTTTTTTAGTTATTATTAATTTATGTTTTTAGTTATGTGTTTTGGGTTTTTTTTTTTTTTTTTGTTTTTGTGTTGTGTTTTGTTGTGTGTTTTGGTTTTGTTTTTTGTGTTTTGTTGTGTTTGTTGGTGTGGGTTTGTGTTTGTTTATTTGTTTTTTGTGTGTGGGTTTTGTTTTGTTTTGTTTTTTTGTTTTTTGGTGGTTTTTTTGGTTTTGTTTGTTTGTTGTTAGGTGTTTGTTGTTTGTTGGTTTTGGCTTTGTTGGTTGTTTTTTTTTTTTTATGTGTTTTGTTGTTTTTGTTGTTATGGGTATGTGTGTTGTTTTTTGTTGTGTTTTTGTGCCTTGTTGTTTGTGTTTTTTTTTGTTTTGTGTTGTTATTTTGTTTTTTGTTGTTTTTTTTTGTGTTTGTTGGTTTTTTTTGCTTTGATTGTTTTTTTGTATTGTGTTTGTGTTTTGTTCTTTTTTTTTTTTTTTTTTTTTTTTGTTTTTTTTGTGTTTTTTCGTATTTTTTTTTTTGTTTTTTTTTGTTTTTGTTTTTTTCTTTTGTTTTTTTTGTTGTTGTTTTTTGTTTTGTTTTTGTTTGTGTTTGTTTGTTTTGTTTTTGTTTGTTTATATGTTTATGTTTTGTGTTTGTGTTGTGTTGTTTTTTGGGTTTTGTTTTTGGTTTGTTTGTTGTGTTGTTTTTTTTTTTGTTTTTTTTTTTGTTGTGTGTAGTTTGTCTGGTTTTGATTTTCGTATTTGGTTATGTTTGTGAAAGTTTTTAATTTATGATCTGGTGTTGTTTTTGTTTTTGGTTGTTTTGTATGTTATTTTGTGTGTGTTTAGTTTGGTTTTGTTTTTTTTTTGTTTTGTTTTTTGGTATAGGTGTGTTTGTTTTTTTTTTTTTGATTTTTTGTTTTTGTTTTTTTGTTGGTTTTTTTTTGGTTTTTTTTTGTTTTTTTGTTTTTTGGTTTGTATTGTGTTGTTTATTGTGTTTTATGGAGATTGTTTGTTTTGTGTTTTTTTTTTGTAGTTTGTTTGGTTTGTTGTGTTTTTTGTTTTGTTTGTTTGGTTGTTGTGTTTTTTTGTTTTTGTTGTTGTTTCTTTTTTTTGTGTGTTTTTTGTGTTGTATTGCGTTTTTTGGTGTTGTTCTGTTTGTGTTTGTTAGTTTTTTGTTTGTTGTTTTTGTTGTTTTTTTTGTTTGTGGTTTTTTTGTTTGTAATGTTTTTTTCTGTTGTTTAGGATGTCTTGTTTTTTTGCTTATTGTTTTTTTTGTTTTTTTTTTTGTGTGTTTTGTTGTTGTTTTGTTTTTTGTTGGTGTGTTTTCTGTTGTTTTTGTGTTTGTTTGCTTTTGTTGATGATTGTTTTGTTTTGTTGTATTTGTTTTGGGGTTTTTTGTTTGTTTTTTTTTGTGCTATTTTGTTTTTTTGTTTTTTTTGTAGTTGTTTTGTGGGGTGTGTTTTTTGTTTGTTTAGTTTGTTGTGTGTTTGTGCAGGTGTATGTTTTTCTGGTTTTTGTTTTTGTTGTGTTTGTGTGTAGGTTAGTTTTATTTTTTGTTTGGTTGTTGTTTTGTTATTACTGATATTGTTATTTGATGTTTTTGTCACAATTAAAGCATCCGCATAAAGCATCCTTATTTGCTGATTATAATCTATCTTAGGGGTTAAAGCAACAGTGATCTTGTTAAACCCTAGCTCATAGAGACTTTACACACTTATCGCTTAATGGCAATCTATACACTAGTAGTCCACTTGTCCAACTATCCAATGGAATCAGAACGTTATTTATTGAATTATCTAGGTTACCTGCTAGTCAACACGATCAATAAACCATCGGCAATATCCAATTAACTAGTTAAGCCCAAAGCTATCCTAGACACAGACTTAGAAGGACAATACTTGTGTAACTATTATTCTAGATGTATATATTACAATATGGAGAGCTATCCCGGACACTAGATCCGCTTGGTCCACTTTGCTAGATCCAGTTAAATGATAGGTCGCATACAAAAGCGTGTAAACAAGTATAAATTGATAAACATAAACAAGCACTCAACGATAAATCAAGAAATCGATATAAACAAATACCAAACATTCAGATCTTCATAATAATGGCTAATACCCGAAGGTATTAGCCTTCAAACGTCATAATAAATACAAGAGTAATAATTTAGCCAAGGTAAACTAACCGAATTAACGAATGATACCAAAAACTGAACGATTACAAAAGTATATGGAATTACACGATGTCTCCTATGGAACTGAATACGTTGCTCGGGCTCTTCTACTCTTTTTCTCCTCTAAAAATTGACATTTGTGGTTTAGGTATCGAGAATATGATTTAGCACACTTAAAACTCGTTTTTGAGTTTTCTATTTATAAGGTCTGGAAGTCGGTTGGATACGGCGTATCCATGTATTGGATACGGCGTATTGGGGATTTCTTAGAGTAGGGACCACGTTTGATATCTTCCAGAATATTATATTGATTTCATATCTTGAATACGGCGTATTGAGTCCTTTGGATACGACGTATTGATCTTTAATCTTCTGTGGTCTTTGGTGAGTGCAGGAATGGATACGCCGTATCTTCCTTGATGGATACGGCGTATTGGTCTTCAGAAATAGTAATCTTCAAAATATCTTCATTTAAGCTCCAGAATGCGCGCCTTTTGCTAAGTTTCACCAATTACTCCATAATTACTGCAATTCTCAAATATAAACGATTAAGTAACAATTCTTTGCAATAACTATACAAAATGGGTTAATATCGTGGGATAAATGATGCTATAAAATAAACGTTATTTGATGTCATCAGTTGCCTAGGACTAGTAGTGGGCATGACACAATCTGGGTCATTGTGGACTAATTGACTAAGTCTGCTCATTTGCTACCTATGCGTGAGGATTATAAGATGGAAAGGTTGGCTAGATTGTATTTGAATGATATAGTTGCTAAACATGGTGTACCGGTCTTGATTATATTAGATCGTGATAGTCGTTTCACATCGAGGTTTTGGCAGTCAATGTAAGAGGCATTAGGGACTCGTTTAGATATGAGTAAGAATTATCACCCTTAAACCGATGGTCAGAGTAAGCGTACTATTCAAACTTTGGAAGACATGCTTAGAGCGTGCATCCTGGACTTCGGAAGAAGTTGGGATGTTCATCTTCTGTTGGTTGAGTTTTCGTATAACAATAGTTATCATTCTAGTGTGAGATGTGCTCTGTTTGAGGCATTGTATGGTAGAAAGTGTCGTTCACCAATTATGTGGGCTAAGGTTGAAGAAGGTCAGTTGATTGGACCTGAGTTAGTGCAAGAGACTACTGAGAAGATCTCGCAGATTAAGGATATACTTAAAGTTGCGCGTGATCGTTAGAAACGTTATGCTGATAAGAGGATGAAGCTTCTAGAGTTTAGTGTAGGTGACTATGTCTTGCTCAAAGTGTCGCTTTGGAAAGGTGTGGTATGCTTTGGGAAGAAGGAAAAGTTAGCACCTAGGTTTGTTGGACCATTTGAGATTATTGAGAAAATGGCCATGTGGCCTATCGATTAGATTTGCTTGAGAAATTGAATGGTGTTCATGACACGTTTCACGTGTCGAACCTTAAGAAGTGTTTGGCTGATCCAACACTGCAAGTGCCTTTGGATGAGATTCGAGTTGATGCTAAGTTGAATTTTGTGGAAGAGCCTGTGGAAATTTTGAAAAGAGAATTTAAGAAGTTGAAGTGTAGTAGGATTGCCATCGTCAAGGTTCGGTGGAATTTGAAACGTGGCCCTGAATTCACGTGGGAACGTGAAGATCAGATGAAGTTGAAGCATCCGCATTTGTTTAGTGATGTTAGTAGTTGATATTTGGGAACGGAGTTCTTTTAAAGGGGGTAGAATGTAACCTTTGCCCTTTTTGTGTTCTGAATATTTCATTTATAGTCCTTTGACTATTTGACTTTTGTCAGTTTATTTAGATTTTTGTACCGTGTTGACAGTGGTGATTTTAGGAGATATGTGATTAATTGTGGTTTATTGTGATTAATAATCCCTTTTGGAAGGTATTATTGTGTTATGTGTATTCCGGGTGGTTTGACCCGTAAATTTTGAGAAATGCCAAAAAATGAGTCTGACACGTCCGTTAATATCCAAATGAGTTTTGAAGGGTGTAAAGTGAAAATATGTCGTGTAAATACTCTAGGTTAATGGAAAAGTATTTTTAAAGTGAATAAAAATGCTAATTAACTTTGGGGTAAATTTTACGGTTGAGTTTTACGAGTATTTAAGTGATCCCGACACGAAAAGAAAGGCCCGAGACCCCATGGGATACCATGGTCGGTCAAAAGAAGACTAGGGAGACAAGGTGGCTTAATTTTAGCTAACCTTGTCCAAATTGTACATAAGATGCTTTCCTTATCCTCATTTTTACACATAGTTCATTTTCAAAATCAAAAAAATATCCTCTCCCTTCTCTCTTGTGTTCGTCCGCACCTACAACACACACACTCTTATAATTTTTGAAGTTTGATCAAGAAAACATGAAGACATAAATATTTAGGGTTGATTCTAGTGTTTGGTTATTCATTTAAACAACGTTTGGGTTGTCCTGTTCGTGTCGAAATCTACAAATTTGAAGATTTTCTTATAAGTTTTCAAATTTAAATTTCGTTTGTCCTTTTGGGTTTATTTTGATGCATAGATGTTAGTTGTACAAGTTGATCGTTGTAAAAATTAATTTTTGGAAGCGAAACGAAAGAAAAAAAAGGGTGTTTGGTTCGTGTAAAAGAAAAGGAAAAAGAGGGTTTTTGTAGTTTTGATGCCGTGGTCGTGATGGTTGAATAATATATAATGCTAGAATGCTTAATTTTGATAGTAGCTTGTATGGCTTATTCGGACTTATTTTTAAGTTATTTCTTGGCTTATTTAGGCTTATAGGCCACGAATGGATTCCCAAAATCACTAGGAAAGTGACTTTGATTATTTTGTGTTATGGCGTATGTTGTGGACTATTTTTGAGGCTTATGGTTGTAACCAAAAACGATATGTAGCTTAATAGCTTATTTTAAAGCTTAATATACGTATTTTGGAGTTTATGGACTCACGGCCTAATAAGTCTATTTAAGCTGCGGCTTAATGGGAGGGCTTATTGTGGTCCAATTATTTCTACATATAAGTATATACTTATATATGTAAATGGACCTTGGTTGTGGACTTAAATAGTATTTTGAACTTATATATGTCCTAATGGACCCTTGTTGAATGTAGTAGTTATGAGAATTTTGATGGACTTTTGAAAGTGAAAATGTATTTACGAAGTGATATTGAACGATATTTTGAGAAAAACGTGTTTTTAAGCGTTAACGATTGAGATTTTGGAATTTTGTCAAAAAGTGTCGAATTTGTGAAAAATGTTGAAAATAAGGTTTGAAACCTTGGAAAAACGTTGTGTAAACGTATGAGTCATGTCGAAATTTTGTAAAAAGTTTATACTTAGAAAATTTCTTAAAAACATGATTTTTGATTTTAAATAATAAAATAATATTTAATTATTTTATTTTATTTATTTAATAAATTCACTAAAAGACAAAAATTATAATTTTTCTCGAAACTTCTCTAAAGTGTTTATTATGAGTAAACGTTTCATTTTCAATCGTATAATGATTATTTTGAGGTGACTAAGGTGTACCGAATAGACTTGTCGAGATATATTTATAATTAATAATTATAAATATTTATTATATTACTTATCTATTTATGCTAAATAGTATAAGTATGTATTATCGAGGAATGAGATTGATATGATTGTGGGGTTAAGTCGTCAACCATCACACCACTAAATTGATTTGGGTAATTGTACAACGCGTCTAAACTCTATGCATCAAACGTGAAGATTATTTTGGAATTGGATGATTAAACTGGGACATTAACCGGACTAGGACATGTGCGGGCGTCGTTGCATTTGCTTGTGTGATTGAGATTTGGTTGTTAAGGACTTGCTTGAGGTGAGTTCTCGTAGCCCCACTTTTTACTGGTTTTTCCGTTGGGGGAAATGATACTCAAATGTGTTTTAAAATGTTTTGAATTGATCTGTGCGAACTGTGGATTTGTGTTTGGGGCAAGTTATGTGCTTATGACTGCTATGTGAATATTATGTGATGCATGATTGTTTGGATTGGATGGGTACGCCTACCCAGTGTTTTTGAGATTATTGGATCGGATGGGTACGCCTACCCAATATCTGTGTGATTATTAGAGCGGATGGGTACGCCTACCCAGGTTTGTGTGTGGTCCTACCTTAATTTTAGTGCTCCAGCTAGTAGGCCCTTTAGGTACGTAAGTGACATATGGTTATTGATTAGCGGTGGTGCTAAGGTTGTTTGCATATATTTACTGTCATATAGCACTATTGTCCACCGTTGAAATATTGGCACAGCTTTTAGGTTTAAGGTCAAACCTACGAGCTCACCCACATTATTGTTGACGTTTTCGAGTATCATTTTCAGGTGAAGCGAAAGAAGAGTAGTTTGGTGATTGATAGTAGACTTAGAAGTATCCCGTGTGGAATTTCGTTTGAAGTCTTGCTTGCTTCTTGTTTGATTTTAGTTTTGGATGTTTTGGAATAAGTTTGGATTATGGTCCCCTGTGTTGGCATTTAAATAATTGTAAGAGATTGTGGATTTTAGTTTTGATTTGAGACAACACTTGAGTTTGTTCAAGGTTGATGGTCTTCATAGCACTTGGAGTTTATGCAATGTAGTTTTCTCTATTTTGTATCATGTGTTATGATTGATCATTATGTTGCATTCCCGAGTTTCCGCCATTGTCGGGGTGTGACAGTATGTAAGCTATACTTAGGATTCATGGTTATACTTTGTGTTAAAACATGTAAAATTTTAGCTTGGCAATCGAATTTAAAGCATCAAGTTGAGTTATCAAAAGTTCACAAGACCGTCAATATTTATAGAGTATAGAAAACTAAAAAACTCATATAAGTATTATGTTTCGAGCATACAATATGTTTTGGTAAAACAAATATTCTTATTGTACATCTTCAATAAATATACATAAAAAAGAGTTTTACCCATTTTTCCGGCACCAACACTTTTTTAAGATATAAAAGTGACCCCAGATTGTTAAATATGATTTATAGGCATACAAACATGTCAATAAAATAAAGATTTTTCGAGAAATTCAAATGTTAGAATTTTAGTACGTATTACACAAAAGAAAAGAAACTCAATTCTTCTGAACCCATTAATGAATACCTAGATGTCACACCCCGTCAGTGGCGGAAACACGGGATGCGACGATACCGTTCATCGCACAAGATACAAGATCATACACTTTACAATTTACAAAGAAATGAAACTTAGACTTACATAAATTTTTCAAGCTACGACTTGACAATAAAATATACAAAACCCATCTTGACCCAGTCCCTTTGGGTTACGTCTTTACTCTTCCAACATCATTCATATACCTTTAATTAACACACCTGAAAATAATACTTGAAAATGTCAACAATAATGTTGGTAAGCTCGCGTTTTTGGAAGGAACTAATAAATTACCCGTTATAATTGCGAAAGACTTAAACGATGATGAGAAGGACCGCCTTCTAAAGGTTCTAAAGTCACACCAGCGTGCCATCGCATGGAAAATATTTGACATTAAAGGATTTGACCCTCAATTTTGTACTCACAAAATATTAATGGAGGATGACTTTAAACCGGCGGTCCAACATCAAAGAAGGGTGAACCCAAAAATTCATGATATATCAAAAAGGAAGTTGTCAAACTCCTTGATGTCGGATTGATTTACCCTATCTCCGATAGTCTGTGGGTGAGCCCCGTTCATTGTGTGCCAAAAAGGGAGGTATGCCGTCGTAACAAATGAAGACCATTTCCCTTTTCCCGTTCATGAACCAAATGCTCGAAAGACTCGCGAGAAATGAATACTATTGTTTTCTAGATGGTTTCTCGAGATATTTTCAGATTCCTATAGACCCGCAAGACCAAGACAAGACCACCTTCACTTGCCCTTATGGGACGTTTGCCTACCGACGCATGCCTTTCAGTTTATGTAATGCTCCGGGCACGTTCCAAAGTGCGATGATGGCCTATTTTCCATGACATGCTCGAGGAACAACGATGAAGGTCTTCATGACGATTTCTTCTTGGTCTTCGGGATTCATACTCATTGTACCTCTCCCATTTAGACAAAATGCTAAAACGGTGCGAAGACACCAACTTAGTTCTAAATTGGGAGAAGTACCATTTCATGGTCCAAGAGGACATTGTCCTCGGCTATAAGATCTCTAAAAATAGGATTAAGGTTGATAGAGCTAAAGTTTATGTTATAGCAAAATTACCTCGTCCTACTTCCGTTAAAGACGTTCGAAGTTTTTAGGTCACGCTGGGTTCTATCATCGATTTATTCAAGATTTTTCTAAAATCGCATGGCCAATGACCTATCTTCTTGAAAAAGATACCCCGTTTATCTTCTCGAAAGAATGTATTGAATCGTTTGAAATTCTTAAGAAGAAATTAACTAAAGCTCCAATTTTAGTTACCCTCGATTGGGACCTACCATTTGAAATAATGTGTGATGCTAGTGATTATGCGGTGGGTGCAGTCCTTGGGGGCAATGAAAACCTCTCTGACAGTTATTAAGCTATACACTAATTCAAGTACTGGACCAAGACGGATGCTCAACAGCATTACACTAACTACTGAGAAAGAATTAATTAAGAAAAATATATTAGCCATGGTGTATGCTTTCGAGAAATTACGGCCTTACTTAGTCTTGTCAAAAACCATAGTGTATACGGACCACTCGGCTCTTAAGTATCTTCTTGCTAAGCAAGATGCTAAGCCGATATTGCTTTTGGTAGATTCTTCTACTCTAAGAATTTGATGTCATTATTCGTGATAAAAAAAGGAGCGGAGAATCTCGCTGCCTGACCACTTGTCTAGATTAGAAAATCCTCATAAAGGTGATCTCGAGAAAAAGGAAATTAATGAAAAATTTCCTCTCGAGACCCTCGGAATGATATCGTTTAATGGTGATTCTAGTACACCATGGTTTGCCGACATTGCCAATTACCATGCGGGGAATTTTATAGTGAAATGGATGTCGTCCCAACAAAAGAAAAAATTCTTTAGGATGTAAAGTATTAATTTTGGGACAACCCCTACTTGTTTAGGATTTGTGCGGATCAAGTGATTAGACAATGTGTTCACGGCCAAGAAGTCGGTTATATCCCCTCACGCTTGGCCATAATGGACCACCTGGGGACATCATGGGTACGAACACACCGCTAGGAAAAGTCCCTTTGATTCCGGATTCTTTCTATTGAGCCACCCATTTAATCACCTCTTCCTCCTATATATCCGCGATGCCCACAATGACATGGTGAAGAAGTCATGTGACTGCATGGTCAACGTCAAGGCAAAAATCTCACAAAAGGACAAAATGCCTCAAAATGCAATTCAAGTTTGCGAGATCTTTAACGTATGGGGCATCGACTTCATGGGACCATTCCCATCTTCTTGAGGGAACAAGTACATTCTCGTGGCCGTTGACTACTTGTCTAAATGGGTTAAAGCAAAAGCGCTCCCCACTAACGATGCCCGAGTCATCTTAAAATTCTTGAAATCTCTTTTTGCTTGATTTGGAACTCCTCGTGCTATAATTAGTGATCATGGTACTTACTTTTGCAATGACCAATTTGCAAAGGTAATGCTTAAGTATGAAGTTACTCACCATCTTTCTACCGCGTATCATCCACAAACTAGTAGACAAGTGTAGGTTTTAAATCATGGTTTGAAACGTATCTTAGAAAGGACCGTAGGCGAAAATCGTGCTTCATGGTCCGATAAGTTAGATGATGCTTTATGGGCCTTCTGTACCGCTATCAAAAAAACCCATCTTGTGTGCATCACTATAAGCTGTGTACGGAAAGGCTTGTCATCTTCCTATCGAACTTGAACACAAGGACTATTGGGCCTTGAAGCATTGCAATTTTGATTTTAAGTCCACGGGTGATCACCGAAAAGTTCAAATGAATGAATTAAAAGAACTCCTGGATCAAGCCTCTGAGAACTCTTTAATCTACAAAGAGAAAGCAAAGAATCCCATATAGAGGTCGTTCTGTATTGCTTAGAAGCATGATATTCATGAAGTCACATGCCCTCGGTTGCCATTATACTCTGATATTTTGGGGGTGTGACACTAGTTCTCTATAACCATAGGCTCTGATACCAATTTGTCGCACCCTGCCAAGGCGGAAACACGAGGCGTAACGTCATGGATATCATCACAACACAATGGTGTCAACAATAGAGAAACACTAAATGCACAACTAAGTAATAAAGACACAATGTGTCATGACAGTACCGAAAACCAAAAGAACGACATCTTGTATTAATGAAAGAGGGTCTCCCCAATACAAGAACAATATCTCACGATCCTAATAGAATTAAATAACATTCAACAAAATCCATGCAATAAACATAAACAAACTCAGGAGCGAACTCCAATGCAATCCTAGCAGTCGCTCTAGCCACTTCTATTAACCTCAATATTCTCATGACGCTCACATGAAAATGATGCTTAAAAACGTCAACACAACGGTTGGTGAGAGTCATAGGTTTAAGACACATATTATAAACCTTTCAAACCAATTACTGTAATTATCAAAACAATATAGGACAATTATGCAACATATGAACTTATGCTAACATGCAAACCAAATCACCATATCAAACCAACCATACATATACTGGGTAGGCGTACCCCTCCGATCCCACATACGTCACTTACGCACCTAAAAGTCTACCAGCTGAAGCTTATATTTAGGCCTGGACCCATACCAATTCACTGAGTTGATCAATCTCAAATTAACGATCCGTGAGATGATCAGCCCCACTATTAATGATCCTCAACACAACACAATATCATGCAACAACAAGCCATATGCAGTCACATAATGTCCACACGCAATCAAAACACATAATCACAGCAATTCAAAACATTTCCAAAACACTTAGCATCATTTCCATCCCAATTTAAAACATTAAAAAGAGGGACTATGAAACTCACCTGATGCTTAGCTTCCCAAAAGAATCCAACAAAAGCTTCACAAACACTTCACGGATAATCTAAACAATTAAGCACACAATAAGCTACCATCAATTAGGCATTCAACCCAATATGATGTAACCTCAACTATGATGGATATCTAAGCTATCTACCATAGTTCTATACTTGTTTTAAACCTTTTCCAACTCTTATATACACCATTTACACTTCAATACTACACTTTAAATTTTCTGGATTAGAGCAGAATTTTATACTCACTTACGCGTCCTAAACGTACCACTTAAACACTTCCACAATTCAAACCAAAATTCACCATGCTACATATATGTCTTATGAACCTCTCCTAGCTCTCCCAAAGTCATTACCCTTTTACAAATACCCTTTAGAAATTCATTAATCCAAAGTGTCCAGAATTCGGCCAGAATCTGACCCCCTAAAAGTATGACGTTAGATAACCCACTTAAACTTCATAACCTACTTAGAAAAAATTCAGGGGTCACACACAATATATAAACTAACTTCCACGTGATTTAGAGCCTCTAACTAGATGTCTAAGTATTTTTAGAAAAATCAAAACCAAAACTGAAATTCGTCACAGTTTTACACACTGATTTTGTAAAGACCTTTTGACCCACTTCCCGACCATAAAAACTCACGAGACCAACTTTGCTGGAAAGTAGACTCTCTGAGGTTATCTCCAGTATGTTGTAAATTGTTTATTTGATAATTTATGATTGAGTTATGACCGTTACAAAACTGCCTAATTTTCTGCAGTGAATTAAACAACTAATTCGGGCGATCTAGACCCTAACGCATGATTAAATCACGAAACCAATTGAACCAATGATCAAACAATCATCATTAAACTATAAACTCTAGAAAATTTAAAACCCTAATTTATAAACCCTAATTTATTTTCATGATTAAACCTAATCCATCATGCTTAGATTACAAGAATTAAAATAAGAACTAGAATTAAACAAAGAATTAGAAAATACCTTAAACCCTAAAAATTTTCTTCTTTTTTTTTTCCTCCTCTGTGGTTGTCTTACAAATCTTCCTCGTCTCTTGAAGAATTTCTTGAATTCTTTTACGGCCATAGCATACTCTTCGTCTTCACTATCAGAGCTTGAGCTATCTTCATCACTTACTTCCTTTTTCACCTTTAATGCAAGAGATCTACTTTGTTCTTTCTTGCCTTTGACCGTTTCGAAGTCTTTCTTTATTACCTCTTCATAGACTTTCAAGTTTCCAATAAGTTCGTCAAGAGGTAAGGTTGTTAGATTCTTTGATTCTTCAATTGCCGTGACTTTCGCGCGCCATTTTGGATGTAATGCCCTAAGAAATTTCCTAACACAATTCTTGCTAGAAAAACCTTCATCAAGTGCTTTTAGACTAGTAATAATAGTGTTAAATTTAGCAAATGCATTATCTATTGATTCCTCTTCCAGAATCGTAAATTGTTCATATTGTTGAACAAGAAGATCTATTTTGTTAGCTTTGACTTGATTATTACCTTGATGTGTGATTAGCAAAGTATCCCAAATTTCTTTTGCGGTTTGACACATAAAAATTCTTTCGTATTCTTTACGTGGTAAAACATTATAAATTACCATTTTAGCTTCATTATTTTTTGCAAGTTTCTTTTTAAGATCATCATTTTGTTTATGAAAAGGTACAACTTCATCCTTTTTAGTTTCGGGATTATTTTGAATAGGAGGAAAATCACCATCGGTAATAACATGCCAAAGATCTAGATCTTTTGACTTCACATAAGTTTCAAATCTATTTTTCCAATAAATAAATCCATCACTTTCAAATAGTGGTGGTCTTTGCATAGATTGCCCTTCTAAATATTTTTCCGATTCCATAGATCGATTCAAGTTTTAAAATACAATTTATTTTAAAATTCTTGTTTAGCGTGGCTCTTGATACCAATTGTGGAAAACTAGAAGGGGGGTTGAATAGTTTACCGCTTTTTAATTTAAGGTTTTAAATTGTTTGTAAAAATTCTAGATTCGAATTTATGTGAATTCAACACTTGCACAATATGAACAATATACTTATCTAAACAATCAATAGAATGATATGAGAAAGTAATGTAAGACAAGAGATAAGAGTAAGAACAATCAAACCACAACGCAAGGATTTATAGTGGTTCGGTAACGAAGCACCTCTTCGCCCTACTCCACTCCCCGAGCACCTAACTCGAGAGTTTTCTTCACTATGTCAACAAGCTCCCTTATGGCGGAGAAAACCGTACACAACGTTGCTTACACCGATTTACGACACAAAGCTAAATGTCGAGTTCTAATCTTAGCTAGAACCAATCTATCACAACACAACTTCACGACTTGTTCACGACTTCACAACTTCACGACTTCTTCACAACTTCAAGACTTCTTCACAACACTACTTATATCACAACTATCTAGCACTACTTGGTAAGATCACCACGATCTAACTATACTTACAAAGATCGCCAAGATCTAGCTACTATACACAAATACAAGATATACAAATGATTTACAAGTTATGATATGGATGCAATAAGATTGCAACAACACACAAAGGTGTAATACTTCTTCACTTGATGATGGAAGTATTCTTCTCTTGCACTTGAGGAATTGAGCTTGGATCACTTGGAAACAAAGCTTTATGATTAAATGATCAAAGGATTTTAGAGAGGATATGTGGGCTATTTTGGGCAGAAAGAATGAGTGCAAAAGGTGAGAAAATAGTGGGGAAAAGTCCAGTATTTATAGGACAAACTGGGGGAGCGTCTACCTAGGGGCGGTCCCCTTAAATAGGTGGGCGGTCCCCTTAAAATTAAGGGGGCCGCCCTAGACTAGGGCCTCCCCAGTTTGTCTTTTGTGTAAGGGGAATTTTTTGGAACTTTTCTAGCCGTTTTAGGTCTGAAAATTTGAATTTTAAAATGTTTATTTTGAATAAAACATTTCTTTTAATTGTAGAAAATGTTTTGTAATGTTTATAAAAATGTTTACAACATTTTATAAAAGTTTGAGGTTGAATAAAAATTTTCTTTGATCATAAAATGCATTAAGCATTTATTTATTCATACCTTTAAGTGATATAATTATTGAAATAAAATTACTACAAATTATTTTTGTTTCGTTGAATTACATTGAACGTTTTTTTATATTTATGTGATTAATCAAAACGTAAAGACACGCATAATATTAATAATGTATTTAGGCATTAGTATTTTGTCAACAATCACCCCCTTTTTGATATTACAAAATTAAACTCATTAAATGTAAATTTATTTTTAACAAGTATTTAGTAGTTCATGTCAATTCTCCCCTTTTTTAGATCAAAAGACATCGTCGAGAATTGCTAGTTTAGATCAACGAATAAATGCTCCCCCTAATGTGTGCTCCCCCTCGTTCGAGGGCACCAAGGAATCGAGCTATGGTTTCTTGGCTACAAAAACGAGTTAGAACAATACAAATATTTTTAACATGTAGCAAGAAGGAAAAATATGGCATACTAGTAATGCAACCAACAATAATCATCCATTGAAGTAAAATATTATGTGAACCACACTCAAGCATACATAAGAAAAATAACATGCTAACATTCATGAATTTTTTTTAAACTACAAAGAGTCCTATAACTAGTAAAGCTCCGTAGGACTTGCTTGCAAAATGGTGGATGGACAATTATTTTGAGAAACTAAACATAGAGTATGTTTAGTTTGGTGAAGATGGTGGAGGTGGTGGGATGATGGTTGTTGGTGGTTGTGAGAGCATATGTTCAATATATGAAAACATATATTGGAGTTCATCTCTTAACCCAAATATGAGAGTACGATTGTGAATGCAACACAAGCATGAATCTCCATGTGCCTCAAGAAGGTTCCACCTGTGGTTTAGCATTGGTTGTAACATCTCGTATTTTATGGTCAATATTAAATCTCGACTTCGCTTCTATTTTTACTTTTGAGTAAAATTATGCGTTTTCTATTTTAGCCAATTTGGTGAAAATCGTCGTTTTGGTTATTCGCGAACCGTGCTTAGAACATTTATCAGTTAAGTGTTTTAAGAAATTAAAATTTTCATATTTTCGCTCCGGAAGTCAATTTATTGTTACTTTAGTATTTTATGATTTTCCCGCGTTTTGCCGAAACCGTGTCAAAAATAGTACTTTAACACTTTTTAATATTTTAACTAAGTGTTTCAAATCAAAATAATGTAGTATGAAGGTTTATAAAAAAATAATAATATAATAAAAATAAATAAACATAATAACAAAATTAAACACCCCCTTTTCTTTTAATTAGCTCAACCAAAATTCTAAAACCAAACATCCCTTATACATTTTTCTTATTTTTGAAAGATTAATAAACCTTTTGACCACTATATAAAGAATTTTACTCTCATTATAACTCTTACCAAAACTTACAGCTCCAAAAATATACAAAAAAAAATCTGCTCCCTCCCTACTCCCTGTGATCGACGAACAGTACCACCAACACCATCACCATAGCCAAAAATCTAATTAATTACTCCCATATCATTCCCACATAAATCCTCAACATTCTCTACAACAAAAATCAACATGCAAAGGATTTAATTGAAGATCTTGTGTCACACCCCGACAATAGCGGAAACTCGGGAATGCAACATAATGATCAATCATAACACAAGATACAAAATAGAGAAAACTACAATGCATAAACTTCAAGTGTTATGTAACACCCCCAAATTCTGGTATGCAGCGGAATGGTAACAATGGGGTGCTACGTCAAAGCACAACAACCAAGATATAGGAAACGACCTTAAATGGACGTTTTAAGATAAGATTTCATTCGATGCCATAGCATCGGTAGTGGATATAGCAAGAGCGGTTTGTTTCTTCGAGAACCAAGATGTTAAACAACATCCCACGAACGTACAAATACCGCTAGTGCTTTTTCGGTCCACATAATCTCCCGCATGATCAGAGTCGGCATATACTATGGTTTCTATGCAGGTCCCCTTGGGATACCATAATCCTTAGTGCGTAGTGCCTTTAATGTATCGGAAGCTACGCTTAACCGCTTCAAGGTGAGAGATTTTGGGAGCCTCTTGAAAATGGGCACAAAGGCAAACACTAAACATGATTTCGGGCCTACTTGCCGTTAGGTATAATAAACTGTCTATCATGCCTCGATACTTGGTACTATCTACAAACTCACACTCTTTGTCTTTCGTGAGTTTAGTATCGGAGGACATGGGGGTTTTCATTGGTTTAGATTCTTCTAGACCAAAATTTCTTAAGCATTTCTTTAATATATTTAGATTGGTTAAAGAATATACCATCTTCCATTTGTATAATTTGTAACCAATGAAGAAGTTAAGTTCACCCATTATGCTCATCTCTGAACACGTTCATGCATGAATTTTGGCAAATTCATCACACAAGTCTTGGACAAGTCCGAACCGAATATAATGTCTTCCGACATATAATTACAATGATGAGTATTTGAACTTTTCTCTTAGTAAAGAAGAGTGTTATCTACCATTCCCTTTTTAATATACATGTTTAATAAGGAAAGCTTTTAATCTATAATACCCAAAGAACTTTGGTTGCTTTTTTTTAAGACCTATATAAAGCTTTCTTTAATTTATAAATATGATCCCGGTTTTTTGAAATCAATTAATCCCCAGAGTTGTGCGCACTTATACCTCCCTCATTGATAAAACCGTTTTAAGAATGCACTTTTAACATCCATTTAGAATAATTTAAAATCTAAGGCTCAAGCATAGGCTAATATATCCTAATAGATTTAAGTCTAGCAACCGGGGCATAAGTTTCATCATAATCGATGCCCTCTTGTTGGTTGTAGCATTGGGCAACTAACCTAGCCTTATTTCGAGAAACAATACCGTTCTCGTCTAACTTATTTCTAAATACCCACTTAGTTCCTATAATTGTCACATTCTTAGGTTGTGGAACTAACTCCCAAACGTCGTTAGCAATGAATTGATTTAATTCTTCTTTGCATGGCGACTATCCAACTTCAACTCCTAATCCTACATACACATACTTAGGTTCTATAGTTGGTATAAAATAACAAGAAGAATGTTACTTTTAGTTTTGGGCTGTAACCTAAGGTTCTTTGGTTAAGGTTTCCTATGACATTTTCTAAAGGATGATTCCTAGATTTCTTAATGTTGACTATTTCATCAACCTCTAAAGTTTCATCCATGATGTTGTTTTCTAGATTTTTCTTTTCGGTGACCTTAATTGCTTCTTCTTCATCTAAGTCATCATCCACCAAGGGTGATGTCTTAGAGGGTGGAGGAGTTTCATCGAATGTCACGTTAAGTGATTCTTTGACTTTCCTAGTGTGTTTGTTTAGGATGATGTAAGCTTTGCTATTTTGAGAATAACCTAGAAAGACACATTCGTATGACTTTGGGTCAAACTTGGTAAGGTAGTCTTTTGTGTTCAAAATGAAGCACTTGCTTCCAAACACTCTAAAATAATCTAACGTAGGTTTTTTTTACCTCTTAAGAGTTCATAAGGTGTTTTTCCTAGAATGGCTCTAATGAGAATTCGGTTGAGAATGTATGTTGAAGTATCTACGGCGTTAACAACCAAAACCTTTGTGTAAATGCTTGCACGATTCACTCATGGTTTTATACTCATTGCCTGACGTGTCCCTTAATTTTTTCTTTCAACCACACCATTTGATTGAGGAGTGCATGGAGCCGATAAGTTATGAGTAATACCATTGGCATTACAAAACTCTCCAAATTGCACTTCGTTATCAAATTCTCTACCGTGGTCGGTTCTTATTGATACTATTGTACATCCTAATTGGTTTTGGATTTTCTTACTAAATATTTCGAATTGATCGAAAGCTTTGGTTTTATTCTTAAGAAATCTAGTCCAAGTATACCTAGAGTAGTCATCTACTATGACTAAGGTGTAGCGGTTTCCTCCGTAACTCCGTATGGCGGATGGACCAAAAAGATCCATGTGGAAAAGTTCTAAGCATCTAGTCGTTGAGACTATGTTCTTAGCTTTGTGACTAACGTGAGCTTGTTTGCCAATTTTGCAAGTATCACAAAAGTGTTGATCAAACCTAAGCTTAGGTAAGTTTCTAACTAATTATTTAGAAGATAACGATTGAATGAGATGCATATTTGCGTGGCCCAATCTCCTATGCCACAATGTGGAGTTTTCATCAATCGTTGCAAGACATATTTTGTCTTTTGGCTTATTTCCTATTTTCATCACATACAAGTATTTCTTCCTAATACCTCTACCTATGACTTTACCGTCCTTAGTGATTTCACTATCATGTTCAGAAAAAGTTATTCTACATTTATTATCACATATTTGTCCTATACTTAGCAAGTTAAATCCTAAATTATCAACATGTTCTACATTATCTATTTTGAGAGAGTCATTAGAAATCATACCTTTGCCAATGATGTTACCGCGAAGATTACTACCAAAAATGACGTTACCTCCATTGTATGCCTTGTAAGTGGAGAAGAGCTTTCGATTGCCCATCATGTGTTTGGAGCATCCACTATCCTTGATCCATTCGTCGGGCTCCAAGTCGACTTTAAGGCATATCTATTTATATAAGACAATAACTCAAACATTTGGTCCCCAATATCTCATGGGTCCAAAGTTGTTAGTGTCAAACATCCCTTGCATTTGATGCAATTGGTTGGGATGTGAGAATGGAAGACACATTTCCCATGGAATGTAACTTTGACGTGGAAAGTTGTTCCAAGTTATGGGAAATCCATAGGGTTGGTTTTGTCGACCAACATGTCTTTTAGGTTGCGGTGTTTTAGGATGAGAATAATTATTATTGACTCTTCTAGGAGGTGGAGTTTTTGATCTAAATTTTGGTTTTGAAAATCCAATTTCAGGTTTTGACAATGGGTTATAGAAATATTAACTTTCATTGTGTCACTACAACGATAATTTAGTTTTGTTTACAATTATTGTGTTTTGGTGCTAGGACCCAAAATAGATTTTTGAAAAGACACACTTTCTCAGATGTAGGAATTACTGATGGCGGTCCCATATTTATTTTGGGGGCCGCCTAAATATTAAGGGGGCCGCCAATGTTTATGGTACCTCCATCAGGAGACGCCTTTTTCTGAGCTTTTACAAATTTTATTTCCTTAGTTTTTACTAGATGATGCTTTCCAATTAATTAAATCCCAAACCTAACTTATCACCAAAGGTTTTTTATACTAACATTTCATTCGAGCAATTTGTACTAATTTTTAAATTTGTTTAATCTATTAATTCTTCTTTGAAGCTTTTCAGTTTCAATATTTTAATTGTATGAACACCATTGCACAATCGAGTCAACTCCCTTGGTTGTTCTCGAGTATGGATAATTTATCTTTTAATTCTCTAAGCTGATTTTCTAGACTATTTCTAATAGCTTTTAACCTTTTGTTCTTAGTGATTATCTTTAAACTCATTTTGCACAATTTATCATATTCATTGTCTAAAGCTAAATCATCAATTGATGAGTTTTCATCACTAAAGTAAGAAGATTCGAAACATATCTCATTTGGTGCTTGAGCTACAAGACATGTCTCGTCTTGGATCTTTTCATCATTCTCTTCACCGCTATCCAAGAACCTCCAACGAATGCTTTTTGGTTCTTGTCTCTCGGTGGCTTTGGACATTCTCCAATAAGATGATTTAGATCTCCACATCTAAAGCACTTTCTTTCACTTTTGCCGTTTATGTGACTCGGCTTCTTTTAAAGGTCTTTTTCGTTTCTGTAAGGTTGTCTACGTATCTACCTCTTTCTCTTTAAGAACTTCTGAAGCTTCTTACCGCCACGCGTAACTCTTCGTCTTCTCTACGAAGTCGAAACACTCTTCATCACTAATCTTCTAGCCTTTAAATAAGAGATTTCCTTTCAACTTTTGCTTTGACTATTTCGGAATCTTTCTTGATGATCATCTCATGGACTTTGAGGTTTCCAATGAGCTCATCAAGAGATAGTGATGTTAAGTCTTTTTCGACTCTTCAATCGCCGTGACTTTTGCTCTCCATTTAGGATGTAGAGCCTAAGTATTCCTTACGTAGTTCTTACTAGAATAACCTTCATCAAGAGCTTTAAGACTAGTGATAATAATATTAAATCTATCAAATGTACTATCTATAGATTCGCTTCGGAGATGACGAATTGTTCATATTGTTAAACCAAAAGGATCTTGTTATCTTTGACTTGGCTATTACCTTGATGGGTGATTAACAAAGTTTTCCAAATTTCTTTTGCCGTATTACACATGAAAATTCTTTCATATTCTTTTCTAGGCAAAGCATTGTAAATAACCATTTTAGCTTCGTTATTTTTCGCAAGCCTCCTTTTAAGTTCATCACTTTGTTTTTCAAAAGGAATAACCTCAGATAATTTGGTTTTCGGATTTTGTTCAATGGGTTGAAAATCACCATTAGTAATAACATGCCAAAGATCAAGATCTTTTGATTTAACATATGTTTCGAATATATTTTTACAATAAATAAAACTATCACTTTCAAAAAGTGGTGGTCTTTGCGTGGATTGCCCTTCTAGATATTTGTCGGAATTCATAGATCGATTCAAGCTTTAAAATACAGTATATTTTAAAAATCTTGAGTGACCTCGGCTTCTGATACCAATTGTGGAAACTAGAAGGGGGTGAATAGTTTACCGGTTATGTTTACGTTTTAAAAGTTTACTTCTAAAATTGTTAGATCCGAGTATATGTTCAATCAATCAACAATATGAACCAACAATATATGTATCTATAAGATATAACTAAACAAACAATAAATAAGAATCACAACAATATAAAGAGATGAGGGAAGGAATAATCAAACCAAGACACCAAGATTTATAGTGGTTTGGCTACGAAGCTCCTCTTCGCCCTACTCCACTCCCCGGGTATCCTACTCGATATTTCACTATGTCAACAAGCTCCCTTTAGGCAAAGAAAACCGTTTACACGTCGCTTACGTTGTTTTCCGACACTAAGCTAAATGTCGAGTCCTAATCTTAGCTAGAACCAATCTACCACTTCACAAGTAGCACACAATCACAAGATCTACACTATCGGATTTATACACTATCCAATTTACACAATCGCACAAGATAATCAAGGTAGAGATTTGGTTCTTAGAAGAAAGAAGAAGAAATCACTAGACTACAACAATTTGTTTCTTGGCGAATACGAATGTTCTTCTTTTGCACTTAATAGAGAGAAGAGATGAGAAAAAGAGATTGGATCACTTAAAACAAGATCAAACAATGTTAGTGATCAAGAGATTTAGTGAGAGAAAGAAGGTTTTTAGAGAGGGAAAGAATACTGTTGGATCCCTTACTGAATAGATCTTGAACCTTTAGCTTGCAAAGGGTTTGCTACTTTAGATAAATCCAAAGCAACAATAATGAAACACTGATTTAACACTATTGATTATGCAGAAACTAATCAACAATGCTAAGAAGAACAGTATTAAGTAACACAAGAAAACTTTGTATTATAACTTGAATCTGACTAGGTTACAGATTACAAAGACTATGATTGCTAAGATGATCTATGTTGATCTATATCAACTAACTATGACTAGGGTTCCTTTTATACACCAAGGAAACACTAGTGGGCT